>PVIY010007036.1:0-84197 GCA_004026745.1 Myrmecophaga tridactyla
TGAACCTAATTATTATAATTGTGACATGATTCTTAAACTTTTGGACTCATTTAGTTTAAATTTAGGGTGCAATTTCTTAAGGATCCTATACGTCATTGTAAAATAATGGCTTTGCTAATGTATCCTGGAAGGGTGGTGCCCTTTAATCACTGATACTCTTGGCATTTTGTAGTATACCCTTTAAGGCATGAAGGTGAATGGGGACTTCATCTTGGTTTTTGGCTTTTGGTATGTGTGGGATTATGTGTCAGGGTGGCGAGGGCAGAGGAATTAGATCCAAGTCTGCCCAAACTTTTAAATTTGATTCAATAAGGTATAAATCTCTTTTCCTGTTTTCAGGCTGGTTGATCACTGACTCATCAGCACATGCCACTTTTGAGTGTGGGAACAATTATGTATTTTTTTCATTTATGCTTCAAGTAGACCTGCTCTTACCACCTTGTTTACAGTCTTAAACAACTGAAAAACTTACTCTGAATTTATAATCCAGGAGAGCACATAGATTTGTCTTTTCCAGTAAGGCTGGCAGTGAACAGAAGAGGGAGAGGACAAAAGCTTAAGGGAAGGTTCTTTCACAGTGGAAGAGAAAGAACCAGTTGGAGTGGAGTGGATGGGGCATATTACATTTGATGGTGTATGGTAGTTACAGCAAGATGTACTAGGGATCTTCAGTTTTGAAAATAAAGGGCACATCAATTTCTCTGAACGAGAAGCAAAAGATGCAAGAATTGGTGCCAATGGAATGTAATAGGCAGAGGGCAGGAATTTAAAGTAGAGTGTTCCCACCTGCTTTCATTTCCATCTTCATTCTCTTGCAATGTCCGTCCATTAGACTGGAATGATTTCGCCACTTCAAGCCATCATTTTAGTTCATGAGCCTGCTAAGATCCTGCTGATCCCCCTGATCACCTCAGTTGGAAGCGTTTTCTCCTGCCTTTGCACTATTAAAGGATATTTATGTATTGCCCTAGTTGGTACTGTACTCATTGGTGAAAATTCTCTCTATTTGGTGCCACAGATTTGAGGGGCAATATGTTTATAGTGTTATGAGTATATTCTCTGGACTCAGATTTCCGGGTAAATTTCTATATCTGTTCTTACTATCTGTATCTAGGGTAAGTTGGCTTTGTTTTGTGCCTTCCTTTTTCCATCTGTAAAATGGGCTAGATCTTGGTAAGAACGCCAGTGAGTTTGGTGAGGATTAAAGAAACCATCGTATTTAATTTAATTAAGATCTACAAAGCACTTAGAATATACTGAGTTCTCAGCAATTCTTAGCTACTATTTCTCCTGCTAGTATACTTCAGTTAATACACACAAACACTTGAGCACATTACACTTTAGATAAATGTTATTCTTACCTGCACGGTTAGCTCTCTGATGATAGAGATTATATTTTAGCTGCAGTGAAAGACACAGGAAGAGCTAAGCTTATCCTACAAAAAGTCTGGGGTGTCAGAGAGCCGGGTGTCTAGGATTCCAGGAAAAAAATTACAAGGAGGACCTTGTAAATGATGGATAGGCTTCCATTTCACATGGATTATAACAATTAATTGTTACAACTTATGGTATGAGGGTCTTCACAGGGTGTGCTCACTTTAAGGGCCAGATCACTTAAAGTTACCTGAAAGATCTTTAAGAACTCTAAGACCCATGGAGGGGGGGTTGTGAGGAAGGAAGGGGAGGGGTAGGGATCTTGGAGTCTAAGAAAGGAAATGGGACTGGGATCCAAAGCCAAATGGAACTTTGATGATCCCCCTAGACTCATATTGGTCACTGAGGCTGGTGGGTGCCAAAAAGAGTTTCCAGTTTCACCTTCTTTAGGACTTGGAGTTACTTCTCCATATGTATTTGTTGAATAAATACTGGAGATAAATCAATGCACATTGTCATCTCAGGCTCTTAGGAGTTGACCCTTCCATGAATCCACCTGTGGATATAATGTAGGCTCTACTGTTGCTTGCCCTTTAGTTGAGGGTTGTCTCAGGCAGAAATTCTAAGGATGGTGGTAACACCTGGCCAGATGGGAGAGCCTCCTGGCTGTTTGTGAGAGTTATAGTTCTGCTCTGAGGCAGCATCAGCCACTGGACAGCTGTTCTCATGCCAAGGAATTAAGTTTACACAACAAGGTAAATTAAGTTGTAAAGAATAATGTGATTAGAGAAAAAAAATCATTTGTTATCCTGCAGTCTGCAGGACATGATTTATTCATGGTTTAGGGCTTTTTAAACAAAAGAAATGATAAATCCTTTAGAAAAACAAACTGACAAATATTTTGTAAAATCTTTATAAGATGCAGAACTTTTTTATATGTGATAAATCATTAAATAATTTTTGTCCTATGAAAGGTTGTTTTTGGAGACAATGACAATTGTTCTGGAAGAATATGTAAATTGGCAAGGATAAGAAAACACAATAAAGCCTAGATTTTAATCATTGTGATTTGATTATATTTTCTGGGAAAACACTTACCCAATGCTGTTTACACTTTTAATCTTTTGTCATTTTTTTTTAACATTTGTGACAAAAGTGAATTTGTCTAACTCATAACAAAAATAATCAAATGCATGATGGGAAGAAAACCGGCTAGGCTAAACTTTCTTGGTCTCTGATTCTTGAATGATAGCAGCCTCAGTAATTCAGACTTATTTTATTAGTGAATGAGTAAACAACTTGGCTTATAGAACATTTAAAAATAAATGCTGTTTATCCTCCTGCATCTCTCCCACTTTACAGTGGAATTATTGCAATTTCTGGACAACATATGTGAACAGAAGCATTGGCAAAAAGGAGCAGGGCTATTCTTAGAGAAGCCAAGGATAGCAGGTGGTTATAAATCATTTCACAGTATAGGAACAGTTGAAGAAATGGAGTTCTTTATATAAAGAGCAAAATATTGGGTGGGAATCTTGAGGTCAGTCCTCTGATATATGAGGGGTTTGTGTTTACTTTTTCTCCCTCTGCCCTTCAAGGGAGAGGGGTTCTTGGCTCTACTGTTGCTTGTCTTTTAGTTGGGGGTTATCTTAGGCAGAAACTCTAAGGATGGTGGTAACACCTGGCCAGATGAGAGAGCCTGACTATTTGTGAGAGTTACAGTTCTGCTCTGAGGCAGACCAGGGGGTTGCCTGGTCTTGAGTCACAGGAACAAGCCTGACCACAATGCTATGCAGTGGACAAAGAAGGTGGAGGTTCTTGGCCCTATAGATGAGGGGATAGAGTTGTTAACGTAGTAGCACATACTGGCCAAAACTGCCAAGAAACAGGATTGGTGTGATGTGAGTGCTTTATCCTGAAGAATCAGAAATTGCTAGTCTTTTGATTCAAGTTTTCATAGACCCTGAAATGCTTGTCCTTCACAGTGTCCACAAGGGTGACCAAACCAAGCTTGGCTTATGAGTTCTTGCAGCTCAGCAGTCTCTAACCTTGGAGTGAGGCCCCTGTTGTGTTCTTACAGGCACCCTCAGCCGCTTAGAGAGATTCTCTAGGGGTCTTCCTCAGTTTTCCTTAGGGGACATGAGGAGAAAGCCATGAAGTCCCCATCAGGCCACTCACTGCTCTATCAGTTCTCTTCAGCCCTTTGTACCTTTCTAGTTTTCTCTTCCATATGCTGAAGATGAGTGATGCAGCTTGATACTAGTTATTTTTTAGTAAGTTGGGCCTGGATGTGTGCAATGCCTTTCTTTAGAAAGAGGCATTATCTTGTCTTGACTTTATCTCTGGGCTTTTAGCCAAAATTCTTAGAGAATAAGAAATGTCCCATTTAACTCAAGGAAGAATGGCTCAACCTCTACTGAGCCTTAGAGCCTAATGGTTGCTCCCTTAGCTCTTTTAATGAATGTTTTTGTGGATGTACTTACTGAGTGAAGTTTGGATATGATAACCTTAAAATATTTTTGTTCTGAGCTTATAGGACTTTAAGCAAGCATGGGGCTGTCTATCCTAAGTGATGATACCTATTCTTTCATGCAGGTTGAGGTTTTCTTAATTATTTATAACATATGATCAATAATAAATGTTTCTTTGTGCTTAAGAAAAATGTGTATTCTTTAAGTTTTGGACAGAGGACTCTGTATCTGTCCATTAAGGAAAGCTTGTTAATTATAATTTTCAGCTATTTTTGCTGAACTTTTTGTCTGATTGACTTATTGAAAATTGATGTATTTATCCAATATGATGGTGAATTTACCAACTTCTTTTGTGTAGTTTAAAGCTTTTTGCTACATAAATTTTGCTGAAATTTTCTTAGATATGACATTAAAAATAACTGTATCATTTCGATAAATTGAATCTTTTTTATTAATATAGTGAGACTCTATATCCCTAATATTCCTTAATATCCCTTTTACCTAATAATAGTAAAGTTATACCAGCCTTATTTTTGTTGGTAGGCATTGATGTCTTTTTTCTTCCCATTTTTTATATTGATCTATATTTAAAACTGGCAATATCCATCCACTTTTGACCTATAAAATAGCAATTTCATATGACTCAACCAATGCAGTCAAACCTTGCATGTTAATATGCTTTAGGTGAGTCTCTTGTATAAAGTAACTATGTGGATTTTATTTTTAATCACTTCTTTTAACCTTTGTCTTTTAACTGTGAGTTTAGCCCCTTTACATTTAATATATCTATTGATATATTTGGCCCCATTTCTACCCATCCTGACTTATTATTTCTGTTTGTCCCACCTTTCTACATTTTAAAAGGGATCTTTATAACAAACCCTGCCATCATCATGATATTATCAATTTTTAGAATGATACAAATGTTTTATACCTCTGCGGTCCAACATGTTAGCCAGTAGTCACATAGGTCTATTAAGCACTTGAAATGTGGCTAGTGTGACCAAGGAACAGATTTTTAAATTAAATGTAATTTTTTTTGTTTTGTTTTTTGCAGGGGCAGGCACCAGGAATTGAACCTGGCATGGTAGGCGAGAATTCTGCCTGCTGAACCACTGTGGCTCACCCGAAATATAATTTTTTTTTATTACATGAGCAGGCACCGGGAAACAAACCTGGGTCTCCAGCATGGCAGGTGAGAGCTCTGCCACTGAGCCACCATTGCCTGCCCCCTAAATGTAATTTTAATGAACTCAAATTTAAATTTGAATAGCCACATGGGTTAGTCGTTGATATATTGGTCAGCACACATCTATATTATGAATTCTGTATTATTTTGAGTATCTTTAATCTTTTTCTGTGTTCCTGGTAATGTAAAGATAACAATAAACTTTACCAAGGTATGGATTAAATTTACTTATTTACCACTACAATATCTCTTGGATTAGTTTCCTATTTATGTGTCTCACACTGTTGTCAATGTGCCCCTGGTTGGCACAATATCTAAGGCTTTGTGAGCCTGAAAATATTCTTATTTGAAGTATAATTTGGCTAAATGTACATTGGTATCTTGAAAATGCCAAATTATTTTTTTGTATGCATTGTTGCCACTGAGAAATCTGACATTTGTCTAATTTTTGATCCTTTGTATGTGATTTATTTGTCTCTAGAAGCTTTCAATTTTTTCTTTTTGTCTTTGACATTCTGAAATTTCATAAAATGTGTTTAACTTTTTTTCCTTTTTTGACTATTGATGGACCCTTTCATTATGAATTATAACATATTTCTTGAAATTTTATTGTCCTTTTTTCTCCCCTGGGGCCTTTTTTATTTTGATTTAGCACATCTATTTCTATTCTCCATTACTCTTTCATTTTCTTCTTCATTTTCAATTTCTTTGTCATTTCTTGCTTCTTTCAGAGTTTCATATTCTCCAACACTCTGGTTTTCCAGTTGTATGTTTTATTTCTTAGCTGCAAAGATTCTGCTATTTATATCCTATTCTCTTTATTTTCTATTTTAACTATTATAATTTTCCATGCCAAATCTTTATGTTTGGCTTTTTAATTTTTTGTTTCATATTGCTAATATATTCTCTTATCTTTAATTAGCCTCATTTTAAATCTAATTATAAAAAATGTTCAAATATTTATGCTTCTGATGGAATCTGTAACACAGTATATTTCTCTTTTGAAAATGTTATGCTCATGAAAAATCTTGTTTTGGTCAGAGGGTTCCTTTTAGGATAATGAACACAATGGTACCAGTGATGTAATCAGAGGTGATCTAATTATTGAGCATGTGCTGATGGATTCCATGCTTAGTCACAGAATGTATATATGAAAATGGCAGCCTTAATATGACGAGGGGCATGATTTTTAGTATTATAATGAGGTATAGGTGACTTGTAGGTTGAAGTCTAAGCCATGGGGCATGTCAGGTAGGCTCATTTTGGATAGGTTCAGCTCTGTCTATCAAGATAGCTTTGGAAGGTGGGTTAGTTCTGGGCTGACCCTAGTTCTTGGCTGACCCAAGTCCCTTCATCAATAAGCATTAGGGGCTGTCTTTAGTGATCATAAGGCTCTGAAGTTGAAAAGCAGGATCATGGGCTATAAGTGAGGGCCAGTCACAAGGGTTTTACAATCACAAGATAAAGGCTATATAGTTATACAATCATTATCGAGATCAAGGCAGCTGGATTACAGCTCAGAAATTCCCTCTGTCTATTCTAATATACTAGAAAGTAAAAAGAAATATCTATATAATGATTCAGTAACTATAATCATTTCTTAAATCCTAACTTCTTGGTTACTGGGGCTTTCCCCAGTGCCCTATGAAGAAGAAGCATTAGGGAGAGAAGAGACCCTCCTGAATTGGAATTTGTCAGCCCTGGGGACATGGGCAAGCTACTGCCTGAAGTTAGTCAGTCTCCACTTAGTTTTCTCAGCTCCCTACAGACACAGCATGTCTGGAGTTCCATTGTGTTCCTCCAGTGGCCATCTGGACCAGGGGTCTGAGTTGCCACAGTTATGGGCCACTGACAGCCTCTCAACACAGTGGGTGGGAAGATGCCAGCTGAACTTCAGCAGTTCCTCTCCTGTTTTCATCCTCTTGTAGTGTGCCAGGCTGCTCCTGCCCACGTCACACCCACCAACTAGCATTGTCTCCTCACCCCACTTCTAGATATTTCACCTCTGGGTTCTCCTAATCCTGAGTTCTCTAATCTTGGTGGAGGGAACCAGGGGTCATACCAATTCAGCATCTTGATAGGAACCTGAACTCTATTTGGTACAAAGAAAATACTTTTAAAAACCTCTGATTAGAACTTCACTTGTTTGTATATAAATAAATGCCATAAAGTCTTTGTCCCTGAGCATGTAAATACAGCTACCATCAATCCAATATTAGGCTAAATTCAAAATTTTTAATGATTTGGACAGAGTTTGAGAGGTTTTACCATATCTTCGAATACAGTATTCTCAACAAAAATGAAGTGGCATGTTGGCTGTGGCTATTCTCAAAGTGGATTAGATAAGATAGTATAAATATGTCTTCCTTTCAAACAAAGCTAATAGGAAAACATCTCTCTCTAGAACTCTGCAGTTAAGTCTATAGAAATGCTTGACAAGTGGAATTAGCTTGGGTGTGGTTTAACTTCTGGTTGCCTTAGTCAGAGTTTAATTTGTTCTCAAGCAACTAATACTTGTGCCTATGAGATAATTACCAGACATGAACTTTATAGGGCAAGAAGCAGTATTGCATTTCTGTTTCTAAATTTAAGTCTCGAGAAAATTAGCTCAAGGAAATCATGAAGAGTGTAAAAAAGAGGACTCTGGAGACTTCTGGAAGATTTAAAAGAAATATATTATTTACTGAAGATCATAGTTTTTTAAGTTTGGAAAAATTTAAAAATATACAGAAAAACTTGGAAACCTAGAGATCCATGGTTTAATAAATGTTGACATTTGGGTGCTTTTCCTTCATGTTACTTTTTTTTTTAATGTTTTACACTTTTCTGTATTTAATCCACTAAAAATAAGTACATAGAAAATTACAAAGTGATCATGTATTTGATGAATATTCTTCAGACCCATGCTTTTATATAGTATGATATTCTTCACTTAAAAATTTAAAATGTGCAATGTAATACTATGTATTGCTTTTGAGGCAGGAAAGGAGAGTAGCACTTGGTGTGTTGTTTCTGCATAAAGGAATCCGAAGGACTTAAGACCATGTTAACATTTGTTAACTTGGGGTGAGGGTGGGAGAACTGATAGCTTCATGGATATATCTCTATCTATCTATCTATCTATCTATCTATCTATCTATCTATCTATCTATCTATCTATCTCTGTTGCTGAATATAGATACAGAAATGTAGATTCATATATATGCATGTATAAATCATTGCTTTATATTTCAAATCATGTGGTTTTATGTTATTTTATAGATATAAAATTTCTGTGTGTGTATATGGGGCAAAGACTTTCATCTATTTTGGACAGTTGTTTCCTTTTTTCATTTAATATTATATTTTTGAAATTCAGCCATGTAAATATATAAACTCTTATCTATTCATTTTAAGTACTGTATAGTATTCTATGATCTGATTGTACACATTTAATTTATGCACTTCTTATGGATGGGCATTTGGCTATTTCATTATTATAAGTAGTAATAAATTTTTTAGCTAACATCCTTGTATGTTCCTGTATGTATACCTGTGTGTATATCTCGTGTTTATACCCAGAAGTGCAACTGCCGAGTCATAAGATACGAACATTTCCATGTTTACTAGACACTGATCTCTACATTCTTTGATATTCCTCAGTGTCATTCAGTTATTGAGTTATGTGTGTGGGTTGCAGAGTGAGGTGTGGGACGTGGGGTGTTTAAATTGCATTTGAGACTCCATGGGCTCCTTCACTCTGAGAACTCTTTCATTTTGAAAGGTGACTTTGAATCTGTTTCATGGAGAATATAACATATAGATGACAAGCATGATAAGAGAGAAATGGGAAGTTCAATATTCAGGCTTAGATGTGATGTCTGAAATATTTAAGCATTGATTGGCTTGGGCATCAACCAATAAGAATGGATGCTATGAAAACCGTCCATGAGTGAATGGTTCAGACATACTTGTGGGGTATCAGTACTGCTAAGACTGGCAAAATAATGGAATGGCAAGGAGGCAGAGGTCTAGGCGTATGTGTTTTGTGGATGGATGTTCATTTGTCCACTCATTTTGAGGCTCTGAATTGGCCTCAATAGTCACTGAAGAACATAAAACATGCTTTCTGAAAATACCTTAACGTGGACTCATATAATCTCATGCTTGAAGGGATTTTTGATCTCCTAGTTTGATAGTATGTTTTATAGATGAGGAAAGGAGGCCCAGAGATGAAATGATAGTGATGAGGTCATACCATTCTGGTAACACAAATTTGTCACCTGAAACTCATCTATTGATTAGATCTGGAAATCACAGCGATGTGTCGAACTATTTCAGAGAAATGGGAAATGCTTGGGAAGTTGTGTTATAAATGGGAGCTTGGAAACAATTTATTTTCTAAATAGCAATCCTGAAATTGCTCTCCTGCAGCCCTGCAAATGCACAAGCCAGAGTCTACATTATTTTTGGCTGGTACCTTTTGACATACTCTTTAGAGAACTTTTGCAGAATTAGGGATATAATTTATTAAGAGGTGAAATGATCTCTTCCAGCAAAAAGGAAGTGGCATGTGGCAGTCCATTGATTTTGTCACACACTTGGTTAAGGAATGCTGAACATTTTTTTCTCTGTGGGATTTTCAGATTCTTTAATATGCTAGTTCTATAAAAGATAGATTAGGAACCCCTGGCCTAAACTTAAGAAAACGTCAGGAGGAGAACAATGTAGCTTTTAAGTGAAAATGGTCACGTACTTATTTTGTGGCAGGTGCTTTTCTAAAGTGTTTTATATGCCAGATGACATTGAATCTTTGCAATGACCTTGTGAGGCAGTTGGGGATCAAATCATGTGCTCCACGAAAGGCGTGTTCAAGTGTTAATCTGTGTGTGTTCCTGGGGGTGTGAGCCCATTTGTAAATAGGGCCTTTGAAGATATCAGTTAAGGTGTGATCCATTTGTGAGAGTCTTCAAAGATGCTATTTAGGTAAGGTCAAACCGAATCAAGGTGGGCCTCAATCTCTAGGACTGGAGGTCGTATAAAAAGAGGAAATTCGATGTGGCCAGTCAATAGAAACCAAAGTCAGAAGGAGTCAGAGAGGAGAAAGTGCCATCACCAGAAAGCTCCTGACTCCAGGAAAGAACGTGGCCAGGCTGACATTTTGATTTTGGACTCCAAACAATGCATGCTTGTTGTTTAAGTCCACCCATTCTATATGACATTTGTCATAGCAGCCCTGGTAGACTAAGACAGCAGATGAGTTGACTCTCCCAGGTTACAGATGTGGAAGCTGAGGCTCGGAGGTGTTAACAGTCTCATTGGGGTGGCACTGGTGCTAAAGGCAGGGTGGTCTTGGCTCCAAGGCCCAAGCTGCTAAGCCTTGCCTCTGGTAGGCGGCTGCCACCTACCAGGCTGGTTTCTTGGATTTCTGAGGCCAGGGTTTCCCCACCTCCTGTCCCTGCCCCTTCACTCTCAGAACAGGGGACACTTTGGCCTCATTTTCATTCCACCACTTATTATGCATTCCTCCCTACCAGGCCTCTGAACACGCTGTTCCATCTCTGCCTTCCTTGTCTGGTTAACACTGGCTCACCTTTTAGGTCTCAGCCCAATATCACTTTCTTGGAATGCCTTTCCTGACTGCTTGGATTAGGTGATGTTCCTTGCTGTCCCATGGTGTTACTTATTGCTGGTCTTATAAGCATGGAGCTGGCGTTTTTGATTAATGTCCTTCCCCAGCAGGCAGGGAGCAGAGTGGTTTGTTGTCCATGTTTGTGAGCAGTGCACCTGGCTGCGCCTTGCAAAAGGCAGGGGCTCAATCGAACAGCAAACACGTGTCTCGCTTTCTACCAGATTAAATCTCCATTTCACAATCATTCCCAAGGCTGGAAAATTCATTCCCTGGCTAATGGCATGCTTGCTCTGTTTCTTAGAATAGTTAAGTGTATTCAATGTTTATTATGGTTTGTAGTCTTAGAGTCTGTCTCTCCAAAGTGGAAAATAAACACACGCAAATTTATATTTCTCTATTTTTAGTAACAAAATTTGTGTCTCAAAATGCTTATTAAAACATTAGCTCTTTTGGCCTTTCTGCTGGTGGTGTTTTAAAATAAGTATTATGATTATCTGACTCTTCTATAGTAAGAAGAAAAATCAGCGCCATCACCCTCTTATTAACACAACTGAATATATTTACCTTTCTCTATTAACAGCTTTTAAAAATGGTATGCAGAAAGAATGAAGGGTTGTCACTTCTTTCTATCTCCATTTGTTCCCATGGTGTTTTTCTCTAAGGATCATCAAGTTCTTTGACCACCTATGTCTCTGAGAAAATAGAAATAAGCATTGCTGATCCTTACCTATAATAAGGAAAACATTTTGCAAATACCAAATGTTACATAAATGGCTAACAATCAATTGCCTCTATATACTCTCCATTGTGAACTCTGCCTGGCAATGATGATTTTAGGATGGGAGCTTTTATTTATATGCTGAAGGAAAGCTCAAAATCTGAATGTAGCTTACAAATGTCTTTCATATTTAAGAAGTACCTTCACAGAATAATAAGGCTAGTTCTTTATTGCTCCCACATCTTAGCCAGAACAAGGTTATGAAGTTCACTGTAAGCTTTGAAGCTTTTGTCCTTTTTGCAAAAATTGCTGTCTTATTATTCATCATTAACCAGTCCTCAAAACCCCAGTGGAAATGCATTCATGATGCCTGCTTGTCTGAGGTCTGTACTTAACACAGCTGGCGTGTGTAGACACAAGACTCCTCATTGGGGAAATCTCCCAATTCCTAAGTGGGAAGCACCATGACTTGAGGAAGTAGGGATGAGCTTCTTGTGAAACTGTAAAACCTGCATCAGTGGTTGTTCCTAGTTCCTGACTTTCAGCCTTCCCCACATCTTGGAGGAGATTGGAAGCCTCTCCAATAATTTGGCATGTGAACGAACAGATGCGACTCTGGGTATTAGCAGTAGGTACATTTTTACCCCAACTGTTTCCCCCCAATCTTGGCTGCAGCCCAATCCCCTGCCTATGTGTCTCTAGTTCAAGGAGACAAGATAAGGAGGAGTCTTCTCTGGTAGCCTTGGAAGCCTCCTGAGAACCTGGAACCCAGCACCACTTTGAAAAAATGACGACTTGGCTTCATGGCTGGTCAACCCATTGCAACCCATTGAGTTGGCAAAATCAACCAAACCACCTTGGAATTGTAAGAACCTTTATGAGGCCTCAGGACTTCAGATCGACGTTGGGCCATTCTGAGGGCAATCTACAAAGGTATGTGGCAGAAGAGTGCGGGTTCAGACATGCCTTCACCATCTTGGTTAAGTCCAGCATTTCCAGCTATAAAAAGGAGACACTCTGTTTCATGGAATACTGCAGGGATTGCATGAAATGAGGCATTCTCATGCAGGATGAGAGCAATATACTGTTGTTAACTCTAGGTGACTTTTGTTTAACACCTTTTGGCCAAGTTTTGTGGCTGATGTTTGTGGAATCCTGACAGCTACCTGCCTGGATCGGGACCAAGCATGAGAAATTTAACACACAGGAATGATGTGTGGTATGAGAGAGTCATAGACATGACCACTTCCTCCATTTGACAGCTGGTGACCCTGTAAATATTATCTACTCTTCCTGAGCACCCACGTCTATGAAATGAGGATACTCAGTTCTGCAGGTTGTTGTCAGGGTTGATAACAAAGCCTCGAAAAAGCCTGGAGTGGGGTGCACCTGATACCTGGGAGCTGTTGTTAGGACCTTAGACATAAGTGGGGTAAAAATTGGCTGCTTGCACTCAGGTCCGTGTTCTGCCCTGGTCTGGCCTAATCCATCCTGGGATCAGCCCTGAGCTCATGCCTCAGACTTGTAGCTCAATGTCTGAGGGTTACCACCTTCCTCCAAAGTGTGGGATGGGAGCTAAACTTAAATTGTAGTGTTTGTCCTTAAGCCATGGGTTGTCTAGTGACTACCTACTGCTCTATCGGCGGCTGCAGTGTTGGGGAGCAGGACTTGGTGGTCCATTTTGACCTCTGTACTAAGCCTTTGCCACCCAGTGACAAAGCAAATTCATATAACTTTTCTTTGTTATTTTCTACCCGCTGTGACTCCTGGGCGGTTTCTCAATTGGATTAGAGTCTGTGAGGTCAGGGTATGATTATTTACATATTCTAACTCCAGCATTTCCCAGTCATTTCTGGTAAGCCACAGGGTACTAATATTATTGAAGGGGGATATAGTTTCCATTATTCAAGATCCATGAGAAGCTGTTGTCTTGTTACACAACAGAAAAGTGTGGATTCTGTGATACATGATCCATATGATGAATGTGTGTATATAATACCTACATATGTAAAAGACCCCACTAAAATTTTATAGCTAAAATACCCAAATACATGGGTATAGAGTGTGCCAGTTTTAGTCTGTTGTGTACCCCAGAAAAGCCATATCCTTTAATCCTCTTTCAGTATTGTTGGGTGGAATCTTTTTTATTGTTTCTATGGAGACATGACCCACCCAATTGTGGATGGTAAATTTTGATTAGATAGATTCCATGGAGATGTGTCTCTACCCATTCAAGGAAGGGTTGTTTACTGGAGCCCTTTAAGAGGGAACTATTTTGGAAAAGGCTACAGAGCACATGGAGCCAGAGACCTTTGGAGATGAAGAAGGAAAAATGCCCCTGGGGGAGCTTAATGAAACAAGAAGTCTGGAGAGAAAGCCAGCGGACATCACCATGTTCAGCATGTGCCTTTCCAGTTGAGAGAGAAACCCTGAATGCCATTGGCCTTCTTGAACCAGATATCTTTCCCTGGATACCTTAGCTTGGATGTTTCTATAGTCCTGTTTTAATTTGGACATTTTCACAGCTTTAGAACTGTAAACTTGCAACTTATTAAATTCCCCTTTTTAAAAGCTGTTCTGTTTCTGGTATATCACTTTCCGGCAGCTTTCAAACTAGAACACAGAGAAACAATATAATCACTACCTAGCAAATTTATCAAATTTGAAATGCTTTACATATATTCCAACTGTTCCAGTACAAAGAAAAGTTATATGAATTTGCTTTGACATTTTGTCTTGCTTAGAACTTTGATTTGTGCGAGCTCCTGTTCTCCTGCTCCTCCCCTGCCCCCAGACACATCCTCTTCTATAGGGTGTGCCGGAGCCACTCACACTGTGCATCAGAGCTGTCTGTGTGCTTCGCTTCCCACCTTTGCCTTCAGTGACATCAATTTGGGTGTTTGCCATTGGCCATGATGGGAGTATCTGCATCATGGCAATCAGCAAATGCTGCATGTTAGGTCCTTTTTTTTTTTTTTCATGGACGAGCACTGGTAATCGAACCCAGAGCTCTGGCATGGCAGGCGAGAACTCTGCCACTGGGCCACCGTGGCCCACCCTGTTAGGTCCTTTTTGTCTTCCAGAGAGCTGGTTGTTAGACATTTACTAGCACAGCATTGCTTCCGACTTCTAATATTTGGAAGAGCCCAGTCTTGCTCTGGGGGCTCTAATTTTTATATTTAACCCCCTAAATCTCTTTGGGTAAAGGAGTTGTGATTGTTAAGGATCGTTAAATTGTGATCGTTATTTGGAACACCTGCGAGAGAAGTGGTCCTGAGAGCAGCCCCCTGACGGGTCACTTGGGAGCAGTTGTCTGTTCTTTGTTCTCAGCTCCAGCCCCACTGTACTAATCCTGGGGACATTTGGAACCTATCAATAAGCTTGATCTTCTGGTTCACAGCTTGTACTCAGTGCATGACTGATAATGTTGAAGCAAATATGCTTTAATGACTGATGAGAAGGGTTTTTACAAATAAGACTTAAAATCATAGAGGTTCCTTAGAGATGTCCTAGGAGCTGGGAAACGCAAATATCCCATCTCCTGTGGTCAATGGGCTGGCATTGGTAGAAGCTGTCTAATGAATGAAACTATGAAGAGGCTGCCTCATCTAAGGGCACATAGCTACGATGTGGGAAATGAATTTGCCTGTGGGTATAGACACTTACACTTTCCTTTCATCAGAGTTAAGTAGGGTGGGTCACGGTGGCTCAGCAGGCAAGAACGCTTGCCTGCCATGCCAGAGGACCCGGGTTTGATTTCCGGTGCCTGCCCATGTTAAAAAAAAAAAACAAAAAACATCAGAGTTAAGTAGGAAAAAGGAGAGTTAATTTGTTAGAAAGGAACCATCTAATGAGCCTGAAAAGCCTAAGCCTTTTTATAGTGAATCCTTGACTGTATAACCATTGTTTGTAGTTTTTTTTTATGGCTTTATTGAGGTTTAATTTACAATTCATCCCCTGCAGGTATACAATTTAATAACTTTTAGTGGCATATAGTTGTGTATATGTCACTAAATGCCATAATCACTTTGAGAGCAATTGCCTTTCTGTAGTCAGTGCTGCTCCTGCCCCAAATACAGGGAACGACTGATTTTCTTTCCGCCTCTAATTATGTCCTTTAATGAAGTTTTATATAAATGGCATCATACAATATATACTCTTGTGAATTTCTTCCTTCACTTAGCATGATGTTTTTCAGGTCCATCATGTATCAATAATTTGTTCCTGGCTGAGTGGTATGCCATTGTAGGAGTATACTACAATTTGCCAACCTATTCACCTCTTGATCTACATTGGGATTTGTGATAGTTAGATTCATTTGTCAACTTGGCCAGGTGAAGGTGCCTAGATCTATTGCTGTGGACATGAGCCAATGGTGTGTGAACCTCATCTGTTGCTGATTACATCTGCGGCTGGCTAGGAGGCATGCCTGCTGCAATGAATGACGTTTGACTTAATTGGCTGGTGCTTAAATGAGAGCACCCAACATAGCACAGCAAGAGCAGCTCAGCATACCTCATCTCAGCACTCGCAGCTCAGCCCAGGCCTTTGGAGATGCAGAAAGAAATCACCCCTGGGGAAAGTTGTTGGAACCCAGAGGCCTGGAGAGAAGGCCAGCAGAGATCACCCTGTGCCTTCCCACGTAAGAAAGAACCTCAGATGAAAGTTTGCTGTCTTTCCTCTGAAGAACTAACAAAATAAATCCCCCTTTGTTAAAAGCCAATCCATCTCTGGTGTGTTGAATTCTGGCAGCTAGCAAACTAGAACAGGATTGTTTCCAGTTTGGGAGTAGTATGCTGTTGATCTCAACATTTGTGTAAAAGTCCTTATGTGGACATAAGTTTTCATTTCTCTTGGATATATATTTAGGAGTGGAATGGCCAGGCTGTATGGCAAGTCTATGGTTAACTTTTTAAGAAACTGCCAAACAGCCTTCTTTTAATTGTGGTTTTAATTTGTATTTCCCTAATCTTTAGTGAAGTATCTATTCAAATCTTGTCCATTTATTTTATTGGGCTGTTTGTTTTGTTACAATTGAGTTGTAATTTTAAAAAAATCTTCTGGATATAAGTCATTTATCAGATATAAGATCTTCAAATATTTTCTCCAGTTCATGGTTTTTCCTTTTCATTTTCTTATTGATATATTTTAAAGATCAAAATCTCATAATTTTGGGAGAGTTCAATTTATCAGGTTTCTTTTATAGGCCATGCTTTAATGTTATAGCTAAGAAAACTACCAAACACATTGAGTTCTTAGGCTTTCTTCTAGCTAGTAAAATTCTAAAAGAAAATGGGTGGGATTTTGATAAGGATTGCTTTGCATTTATAAATTGTTATAGAAAGTGCTGTATCAACATTATTAAGCATTCTGCAAACACAATATGTCTCAGAGAACTGTGGTGTCTCTAAGAGGATGTAAGAAAGAACTTTCAGGATTAGGACTTTGGGTGATTTGGGGGAGAGTCTAAAGAAGCAGGGGTTTGCTATAGATTGGATGCCGTCAGAGGGCAGGGGAAATTCTGTGACTGGGTATGGCAGTTAATCTTACCTACAGGGAGAACAGTCTAGAGTGAAGACTAAATTATATGGAGTAAGGAAGAAGCAGCCCCTCATTTTTGTCCAGAGGGGAGGATATTTTGTATTTTATGGGTGGCACAGTGACCTTATTTTTCTCTGTGCTGAGACAAAATTATGAAGGGCTCTTGTTTTGTCTCGCTTTATTGTGGTCTCAGAGCTACCTTGTCTGAATTTGATGCTCTGTGAGATGAAATTTATGCCCAAATAGGAGGAGAACATGTTCAAGCTGTGAGTGTCAGGCCCGTTTCTATATCTCAGGGCTGCTTTCATTTTTTCGTTTCTCACCTGGCTAGCTCCTTGGTGAACCCAACAGTTTATTATATCATGCTTGTCTCTGATTTTCTGTGTGTGTGCGTGTGTGTATGTTTGTGTGCATGTGTGTGTGTATGAGAGCTATGTGTGCCCACAGGGGTTGCCAGGGGGAAGGAAAGTAGAACTTTTTGTATGTCTCATGTAAATTACCAGAAGATAATTCATCTCTCACCCCATTGCACTTATATTTGATCATCGCTTTATGCTAGTTAGCTTTGGTCACTTCATCTTTTTCTCTGAGCCTTCCTCACTCATCTTGTTTTCTTTATTCACTCATTCCCTACCATCCCTCTGCTATCCTTTTTTTACTCAAATATCATGACAATGTGGAATATTATGGGGTTTCACTGCATCTTATTTTTTAGTGCCACTGATTAGCTCCAAAAGTTATTTACAGAGTCATCTGGAGAACACAGTTCTATAAGACTGGGATTCACCTGCTTTTCTGGAAACAATTTAAAATAGTTAGAAATGTATTAGCGTTCAACCATTGCAATAAAGCTGAGAACTGAACTCCTGTGCCCGGGAGAGAACTGCAAAATTATGTGAGGGAAATTTCACTGGGAGGTGCTATTTCTCCACTGAGGCGAAGAGTGGCTGAACAGTTAGATTCTCAGCTTTATTTATTGTTTCTCCTCTGTTCGTAAGAGTGTTAAATTGTTTTTCGTTCATGAAGAATTGTTGCACTCTTGACTGATGGTTTATTATCGTCTGTGACCTTTCTCTCAGTCACACCATGCTCCAAATAACAAAGTTGATCTCTTTTTCTCAGAAGTGGTACCTAGCTAACCAATATTCAGTATGAATTATTTTGAAATGATCTGCTTTTCCACCTCTCTTGTATTACTAAAATATGGGGGAGTTTATAGCTGCTTAAGATTGCATTTTCTCATGGGGAATGCCTAAGAGGATTGGCAATTTTGGACTTGATCTACCTCTCCCTCAAAACATCAAACCTACAGTATTTCTGAAATCTATTGCATGGCAGAGATTTATCCACTTACTTCTCAGTGGAGATCCTTGTAATGCCCATATCTCCCAGTCCCGTGGAGTTGGGCATGTCAGTGTGACTGGCTCTGGAGAAAGGACTGTCAGTAGCAGCATAACTTCTGGGCTTCAGAAGCATTTAGGAGAAGGTGAGTGACCTTACATTTTCTCTCTTCCATGAATATGGTGGCCTGGAGAGCGTGTGTGAACCAGGTGGTGGAGTTATAGGAGCAATTCAAATTCTGTTCAGTAGTGCCCATCCTTGAAAAGTGGCTAGAATCCTAGGGGACTTCGTATATTTAGGTTACGGGGTTACTGTGTTACTGCATCACAATCTCCGCTATTCTGATGAATAGTAAGTACTATTTCTGCAGTAGGTAAATTGACAGATGAATCAATAAAAGAGGCAAATACAATTTATTGGCCTTTTAAGAAATTGGAATCTTGGTGCTTAGGAAATGGAATCTGTGGAGTTTCTGGGAAGGGTTTTCCCAGGCAAAATCAAGAGCTAAAGGTTAGTGACATAGTTTCAGTTCACACGTTCCTTTTTGCTATACCTTGACACATGTTTCAAACACAGAGTCACTTTTATGTTTAACTCAAGACATGAGAGGAAAAGTTATTCTCCTTGGACAAGAATGGTAAAACAGACAAGGGGAGGAGTTTTCCAAGAAAGGATGAGAAAAGGGTCGCTTCTGGTGGAAATACTTTGAATGTTAACAGTGAAAAGAAGAAGATAAAGGAAAAGCTCTATTTATGATTCTAATATAATCATGATTCTTCTAAGATCTTGGTGATGAAGGGACTTTAAATCAGACAGTTCCAGAATTGGCCTCTAGAGGTCACCACCATCCCAGGACAGCTTGGTTGACAAGTTGCAATAAATGAAGTAGGTCACAAACACAGGTTCTTTGAGCATAAAAAATATATAAGAAACTTAAGTTGGTATTGTTTTTACATTCTGGAAGTAAATTGTAAATTAAAACAACTTTCCTATGTAGCAATTTTAAAAATATATGTTAGAGAACACAGTTTAAACTCTCCCCTAAATTTGGATATTTCCTTCTTTATAAAACTCAAACTATTTGCCAAAGTATGTATTGTGACATCAAAGAATGAATGTATGATTTTAAAAAGTAATTTACAGCAAATTAAAAAGTAATTTTTTTGTGTGTGTAACAACCCTTGTACCTCATTTAGTGAAATAAGAATGTTATTTATGCCAACATTTTAGAAATAGATCTGCTTAAGTGAAGAGTACAGACATAGTGCATATGTGATTTAGCTTGCCATCAAGTTTCCTGAACTCTTGAAACTGGTCATAAAACAGTTGGAACTTTTCCTTGGTGTTGTCCCAGAGACACAATTGGTTAATCGAACTTTGGGAAGTGTTCTCACTCATCATGTAATCTCAGTAGGTCCCAAGTACATTTGGGTTAATAACTGTTGAACAGTTCTGTAGCTATAACTATTTTATTTTTCAAAATTTTCTCCGAGACAATCTTGAGTGAATAGAAAGTACACATATATGTGATTTATGTAAGTGTATATGTATATTTTAAAACTCTCTTGCTCCTTCCAAAGCATGAGAAACATTACAAATACAACTCTTTAGAAAGTTTTTAAGAACCTGAGACCTAGAGAGCTGAAATGTTTACATTCATTCACCTGTTCTCTCAAGGTACAAAGTTATTACTTAAAGCAGCATTTTTCATCTTCTTAGACACATCATTTTGATTCAGAGTGTTTCTTAAATAAGAGAGGACTCAACCTGAGGTAAATATGAGCAGGAGGTACTGAAAAGATTCAGTAATATCAAGCATGAAGGATTTTGCCTAAGAAAGATGGGTCAGGACATCCCTTTGCTCCTGCTTCAATCCTGTCTTCAACATGGGAAAGTGATAGCTTCAAGCACAGCTGCATTTGTTTCAGGACTGTTTGGTCTGAAGGTACCACAGGCTAGCGGACTGTCGGAGCCCTCTGGACAGAAGTCTTGGGATCTGCTCTTGTGCAACTCGGAGAGATATGAATGGTTACCATGTTCTCAGTCAGGTGGGACTGTGAGCTAAGGGGGTTGGGTGATGAAGTCAGGTATGGTATGTTAAGTGGCAAGGAGTCTATAAAAATGCTTGTTAAGCATCCAGAATAAACCTGAGCTTACAAAAACATGCAGAAATCTTGCCTCTTGATGTTATGGAAGCCTCTACAAAATTGTCTCAAATAGTGATGCAGGGTAGAAAGATGGCTGTTGTGGATTGAATTGTGTCCCTCCAAAAGATATGTTGAAGTCCTAGTCCCCTGGACCTCAGAATGTGACCTTATTTGGAAATAGGGTCATTACAGATTGAATTCAGCAAATTAAGATAAGATCCATACTGGAGTAGGGTAGACCCTTAACTCATTGTGACAGCTGTCCTTATAAGAAGGGGAGATTTGAACACAGACAGAGAGGAGAATGCAGTGTGGTGACTGAGGCCAAGGGTGCCTTGGAGGGCTGGCCAGAAGCCAGGAGAAAGGCAAGGAACAGGGTCTTCCCTGCAAACTCTAGGGGAAGCATGACCCTGCCCACATCTTGACTTCAGATGTGCAGTCTTCAGTGCTGTGAGGCAATACATCTCTGTTGTGTTAAGCCATGCAGTTTGTGGTAGTTTCTTACAGCAACCCTAGGAAACTTAGACAATGATCAAGGAAATAGTGGGGACAGTTTTAGAAATGCAATTTAAGCCTTTTAAAATGTTCTCTAATATATAAAGGATGTGGTGAATAAAAAAAAGTTTGAAAATGACTGAGCTTGAGTGATACACCCTGATTACAGGTCCTCGTTATCCAAGTTTGGTGTCAAATAAATAATAAGCTGTTAATGTTGACCCCATAAGGCATAAACACACTTAAGGAAATTCAGGCATCTTTTTCATTGGCAATTCTACACTGATGGCCTCAATCCAGTTTTTTGGAGGGCCCCTGTTTTGACTGCAGTTTATTGGGCTCCCATATATCACATAGGGGTCCCTTGGCTTAGGGCTTCTCTGCCTTCGGGGCTTTAAGTTAACGCAGCTTACTCACCCCATTTCACTCCCCAAACAGACTCTCCCCATCATCTTTGCAAATGTTTCACTCTTCTTTCTTGGTTTTCTCTGTCAATGCTTTTGGAGATGTACCGATAATTTAGTTTCTTCTTCCCTCCACCAGTAAGACATGAAACCATCACCACCTTCTCCAGGAAATACTATAATCCGAGACATATCTGGTTTTTGTGGGGTCTCCTGGTGAAGGAGTCCTCTGCTCTGCAGGTGTCTCCTGGGCCTGTTTGCCCTCAGAGCTTTAAATGGACCTCACACACTTGCTCCAGAGCCAAGACTCCCACCCGGCTGGCTTGTAGGTGGGTCAGGCCAAGGGGTGGCACTGCAGGGGGGGACCAGCAGGGAGTAGTTGGGTATCTGTCCCCTGGCTCCCTGCTCAGGTCTCCACAGCAGCTGCAGCGCCCTGTGACTCAGCGCCCATCTTTAAGACCTGCAGGGGTCCTGGTGTTCCATCCCCTGGGGATAGCCCCAGGCTCTTCTATTTGTGTCTCCAGGCTAGAGATGGGTGTCCCTTTCTGCTGCTGATTATCTCTGGCATCTCAGTTCTTCCATCACCTGTAGCCAACCCCCTGTATTAAATTCCCTCTGTTGTTGATCTCAAGCTCCTGTTTTCCTGGACTCAGTTGCCCCTCATTGACTCTTTCATTTCCTTCTTTATTTTTTTCCACTACTATTACTCTGCCTTCCAGAGAGACACCATCCTGACATTTTTATCTAATATAATGAACCTGTAGTTCATCCTCTGAGAAATCTAGTCCTGATAGCATTGCTATCCCTGTGGGTGAGCAGTGCCACTTGAGCTTTTGAGAATACAGTTTGTCTTGTTATAAGTGGCGTCACAACATTTTGTTTCACATAATCAAAATGTTCCCTCTCTCCCAAATTACTTGGTTGTTAATTGGGTTCTTTTAAAATTAATACATTCTCACATGAGGCTAATTCCAGGTGTGACATGTGTTAGTTTAGAAGTCTCCCTTTCTAGAATGTTAAAAACAATGCATTTTATCGTTAAAGTTTAAAATATTAACCTGGATGTATTGTGGTGTTGGCCATGTGCATTTGAGCTGTGTTCATTTTGATTTCTTTTGCAGGCATGCCAAATCTTCCATTTGCACATTCTTTGTCTATTTTCCATGTCCATCCGTTTATCTTTTTCTTCTCATAGGACATTTCCCCCCACATTCTTGGTGATTTTCAGAGGCCTGTCTTAGTTCTGGAACTGTTTCCTTTACTGGTATGATTCTACTGTTTGTGCATAATGTGGTTTCCGAGTGGCATTACATCTTCCTGCCAGATTCTTTTCCCTTCTCGCTCTGTGGTCTCACCAGCTCATCTTTCATCTTCTGTCACAGGAGGGTCACCTGATCTTCTCCAGCCTAAACAGCTTTCCCTGGTTTCTTCAAATTGCATGCTTCCCAGTTCACACATGATTGCAGGTGTATTTTTGTGTTTTTCAAGGCTTAAAAATGGATATAACAATTCTCCATGCAATTAAAAAAATAATATAGAGGCTTTAGAATAAAGCTTAGACCTTGCCATTTTCTCCTTTAAGCCACCCTCTGACATTTTCCACCCTACAAGGAGCAACCATTAGCAATTCTGTTTGTATTCCTCTAGATCCTTTAACGTGCACTCATGTACGTACATACATACGTATGTATACAAATATATGTAATTTCAAAACACAAGCAGGATTATACTTCACATATTATTTTGCAGCCCTTGATTATTTTTTCTATTAGCAATATATCGTCAAAACCTTTCTACCTCAGCACATACCATTAGAATTCATTCTTTTTCACTGGTTCATGACATGCCTCATTTTACTATAGTGTGGTTTCCATCTTCTTCCTAAGAAATAGGTGATTTCAAATGTATATTCTGTATATTACTCCTTGGCCTGCTGTATATGTTGCAAATATTTTCTTTCATTTTTCAAAATTTCCCTTTGTTTATGATTTTTTAAAAACTTTTTTTATTGTATAGTATAACATATATACGAAACAAAGAAATAAAAAAGCGATAGTTTTCAAAGCACTCTTCAACAAGTGGTTACAGGACAGATCCCATACATTGTCATGGGCTGCCAAACAATCCTTTCATATTTTTCCTTCTAGCTGCTCCAGAATATAGGAGGCTAGAGGGCTAAAATACTTTTTTATCATCACAATCCCCCTTTTTTTGGTGAAAAATAACATATATATGAAAAAGCTATAAATTTCAAAGCACAGCACCACAATTAGTTGTAGAATGTATTTCAGACTTTGACATGGGTTACAATTTCACAATTTTAGGTTTTTAGTTCTAGCTGCTCTAAAATACTGGAGACTAAAAGAGGTATCAATTTAATGATTCAGCATTCATATTCATTTGTTAAGTCCTATCTTCTATGTATAATTTCACCATCACCTTTGCTCTTTCCATATCTCTCCTTGGGGTTGTTTGGGCTATGGCCATTGTAAATTTTTGATATTGGAAGGGTCTGTCACTAATATGTGGTAGGCAGATGGAACCATCTGATATTCTGGAGAGGCTGTACTAGGTTTCAGGACTTATCTGGACCAAGGACCCATCTGGAGGTTGTAGGTTTCTGGAAAGTTACTCTAGTGCCTGCAACCCTTGTGAAATCTTATAAATTGTCCTAGGTGTTCTTTAGGATTGGCTGGAATGGTCCTGGTTGGGAGTTGGCATGTTATGACAGGTAGCAAGGTCTACCTGAAGCTTGTGTAAAAGCAACCTCCAGAGTAGCCTCTCGACTCTACTTGAACTCTCTCTGCCACTGATACTTTATTTATTTATTCTTTTTCTGCATGGGCAGGCACCGGGAAGTGAACTGATACTTTATTAATTATACTTCTTTTCCCCTTTTTGGTCAGGATGGAAATGTTGATCCCACGGTGCCAGGTCTGGATTTGCCAGGGAGACTTTCACCCCTGGATGTTATGTCTCATGTAGGGGGGAGGGCAATAATTTCACTTGCAGAGTTGGACTTAGAGAGACTGAGGCCACATGTGAGAAACAAAAGAGGTCCTCCAGAAGTAACTCTTAGGCATGTGTATAGGTAGTCTAAGCTTCTTCACTACCTTTGTAAGCTTCACAAGAGTAAGCCTCAGGATTGAGGGCATTTCTTTTGTTTAAAATTTTTATGTAGTCAATCTGTCAGTGTTTCCTTCATGAATTCTTAGCTTCATGACTTGCTCAGAAAATCATTTCCTATGATAAGCTTATAAAATTATTTTGATATCATTTTATTTAAAAACCAGCTAAAATTTTTTGCTATGTTTAAGTACTTAATTATATTTTCTCCTAAATGAATAGTCCATTTTAAAAATATCATACATTGAAAAGAGCATCTTTTTGTCCTGATTTGAAATGCCAAATTAGTGATATTTTTAGATTTTCCATGTAGTTCCATTGGTTTATTTATCCATTACTCCACAGACAGCACACTAATTTAATCACTTAGCAAGACAATATGCTTTGCTATTCAGCCTATTTACCCTAATTTTACTTTTTAAAATAAGAATTATTAATTTTCCTGGTATATTCACTTGCTTTAAGTAGGAATTTGCATATCAGATTTTAAAAACATGCTGTTGTAATTTTGTTCAAGATTACATTGAATTCGCACACACATTTTGGGAAAATTGACATTATTTCAATATCTATTCAAGTAGATGATATGTCTGTTTATTTAGTTTTAAAAAGTATTCTGTAAGTTTTACAGGTATATTCATATAGTTCTTGACCATTATTATCTAAGTTCTTTTTCTTTGTTATTATGACTGGGATTTTTTTCCTATTATGTTTTCTAATTGCTTGTGACCAGCATATAGAAAACTGTGTTAGGGTAATTCATGCTAGTGGCTACAACAAACAGCCCCAAAGTTTCCATACCTTCACGCCAGTTTTATTTCTTGCTCATGAATAATTTAATGCAGGGATAGCCTCATTTAAGTGGTGAGCCAGCAGACCACATTTTTTTCCATCTCCAATAATGCAAGACTGGGAATTTTTGGACTCTCTATTCTCGTTGATTGCCGCTTGCAAACTATGCTCTTCTTCTCTGAACTCATTTCTTTCTTGTAATAGATTTTCAAGTGCAGCTTTAGCCAATATATTCCACTACCATTTTCTCTTCATTTTCTTCTTGAGAACTACAAGCTTGATTGGCATGTGGATTGCCTTCCAAGAAGTAAAAGGCAAAAGAGTTTTACTAAATATCACGTCAAAACTTAATACTGATTCCATTTTTCTAGTCTGAAGTACCAGTTTTCTTACTTTTTGTCACCCAATTGTTAAATAATGCCATATATTTTATGTTTTATTATTTTTTTTGATAACCAATACCCTTTACTCTTTTACTATGTTTTGTATCAGGGTAAATACTGTGAGCTGATGTAACAAACAACCCCCAAAATCTTAGTGGCTTGGTCACTGGAGCTTTATTTCTTTCTCATGTCATAGGCCTAATGGATCTGTTCTGTTTTTAAAACTTAAAAAAAAATCCTTTAGTCATCTTCTAGGAATTTGAGGCAAGAGGGAGGTGAGAGAGTTTTATCTTGTTCACTCTGCCATGTTGACTCAGTTCTTTGTGAATTAAAAAAAAAATTTTTAGTGACAATGTACTCAAATAAGGTTCAGGAGCACGCGTTTGTAAAGTGAAACATCACCATTGGTTGTCAATGCCTTACTCCTAGAACATACACAAAGACATGCCCAAATGCTGGATCCAAGGAGATCCTCATATATGCTATATCTGTCTAGAGTCCAGTGCTGTCCTTCCTCTTTTTTGACAAGCAGATAAGGGAGTAGAGAATTTTTTTGAAGAAATTATTTCTAAAGTTTTACAAAGATAGATAATTAAGACAGGGGAAAAATTTTATATTCCATATGGTAATCTGGTTAAGTTATTCCTTCATGGCTTCTACAAATATCTAACTCCTCATTGTCAGAATATATTATGGTTCAGATGGGTTATCTTCTCATTAAATAGTAAGTGCTCTACATCTGCACTGTAATCACTGCTGATTTCTTCTATCAATTGTGGAGGGAATGGTACAACGCAAACAATATTTTCTGGCTTACCTAAGTCAGATAAAACCATTAACTGAGGAAGATTAAAAAACAAAATTACCACTGGCATAAACACCTTAAATATTTCAAATTCAGTAAAAAACATGGAGTAGATGTGTATTTAGATGGCTTCAGTTGAAATATTACCTCAATATAAAGTATATCCAGTTTTTCAAGCAAGTACAAATGTGAAAGTGTCAATGTTTCTAGAAATGATTTTTCGAATCCAGACAAAAATGAATTTGTTCCTTTTCTGAAATTTAGGTTTCTATATGCAATAGTCATGTTTATCATGGGACTCTATTTAATAAATATATATAACTAGAATATTTAAATTTATAATGCAAATTTCACTTGAAATTAGTTTTCAATGACAAAGCAAACTGTCATTATTACTCATAATAAATCTTAGGAAACAATTGTGAAGAGAATATACAGTAAGATGAGTCAGATTATCCTACACTTATCTATAATATGTATTTAGTTTTGAAGAAAAACATAAACATCAGTTTTATTAATATTTACATTCAGTTCTGTAAACAAAGTTGGCAAAAATTTCTAAGAATTTTTATACATATTTATAAAAATTTCAAGAATATGATCCTTATTACTTTTGTAAAGTACAAACTATTTAAAGACTAAGAACTAGTACATGTAGAAGTGGAAGGGAAAGAAAAAAACATCGACAATAGATCATTTGAATTTTCTTCTTCCCAAACATCTATAACATTACACGTGCCACCGTTTTCAGTATAGCTTGTAAAGCCCCAACATTCTGATTTTTCTTCACTAGTCTGAAATAAGTCTAGTGAAGTAAGAATGCCCTGGTGAACTACAAATTCTGTTTTCTTCTTGTATAGGAAGAAGCTCTGTTCTTTTCTTATCTGATTCCACATTTAGTTCCAGACTTTCTTTCTTATTTCTTCCTAATATTTTCACTTTCCAATGGATTTTACCAGAAGGTAAACTATCATATTCTTGGTGTCACAATCATTTGTTTCCATGAGAGGGCTATGGGATGGAGTAGTTGCCTGAATTGTTAGGTACTCTTGTGAACTGTTTATTGCTATCAGACCAGAATCATGACCAAATGTTGAATTAAGGTCCTTTTCCTTTAGATCCTTTGCTGGAAAAGTATCTGACTTTTGCTTCAGGTGGGATGCACTATTATTCTTACTGAAATTAGAAAATTGTACAGCTGCCTGTAGCCCATATGGACAGTCATCTGCCCTTAGTTCTTCTAAGTCACTTTCATTTATAATGCATTAATTTGCATCCTTGTTTATTTTTATGTGAACATAACTGCATAAAATTCTGTTTTGTCATTTTCAGCTGGCTTTAATAAGGAATATTTATTAGTCTTTTTCTCAAGTCCTCTCAGTTCACTCGAAGGTCAGGGGATGGGTTTTGAAATAAACATAAATTTAAGTCCAGGTTCTTGGGGTTCTTTACACAGGAAATTTTGCCTGATCATCTGCACAACTCTATTTTCCCTGAACGTCCTTCTGAGAAATATACTGCAGTTCTAGGTGTCCTCTTGCAGTAACAGGAAAAAGGGATCCAACGCTGTATTTTATTCTTTTCTGCTTAGGCATATTCCTTTCATATTCCACAAAATAAAAAACCAAGTTAGGTATAATATCATCAACAACTTGATACTCGTTACTCTGTGCAAAATTTCTGTGTTGCTCACTTAGAAGATGAGTTTCGCAAACCGTATTTCTGCAAGCAACATTCACAATATCCTCTTCCTTTTCTTTCAGATGGAGTTGAATTGGGGGTACCGCCATACTTATCACCATCTGTTTGGATTCTTAGTCTAACCTGAGTTTGTTTTTGGATGATAGATGGTTTATCCACATTAAATGGACTATAGGGTTTCTGAATAGAATGACTTATAAAAGGCATGTTGGTCAACTGAAGGTAAAATGGCCTATAAAGTTGACTCACATCTTCCCCCTTTACAAAAGGCTTTTTCAGTCCACCTGTTCTTGTTTTTTGCGTACTAGCTCTTTCCCTCACTTCTTTTGCAGAAGTGCTTGATTTCTTGAGTGAAGACAACTCTTTTCTCTTGTTCAATGTAGTATCTAAATGTCATCAATATGAAGAATTTTTATCTCCCCACGATAAGGCATTTGATAACATACTATTTGAAGAAATAAAATCTTTGTCCTTGATAGCTTTTCAGCTAATAATTTTCCTCTGCTTAAACACAATGAATCTGGAGCCTTAAATGTGCTTCCAGCATGGCTGGGATGAGGTGAAGTTATCTCTGCAGTATACACAGATTCTGGGCTTGGTACAGCAGAAATTCTACCCAAGGATTGTACAAATTTAGCTTCCTTTTTATTTGAAATAAGATAACGTATCTTTTGAGAAATTCTTCAACTCGCCTTCTAAGATCTTTAATGTCTTTTTGCGGTTTTTCAGATATCGTGACAGAAGGTAAATCCAGGTAAAATACTTTTCTCCAAAGTGGCTTATCTTTGGATTTTTCTGGTTTGCTGTTAACAGTTTTCAGGTATTTCAAAGATGGTCTTTTTTTTTTTCATTTTTGACTTGGATTTCACACTGGAAATGTCCTTTGCTATGAATCCTCACGGCTCCAGAATTCATGGCAGCCACCTGGCACCTGCATACTGGGTCTGGAGAGGGTGTTTTGCCAGGTGGCTGTGAAAGCACTGTGATTTTGTTTTTAACATGTTTAAAGTTTGATGCCCAGAACTGAATCCTGTGCACTGGTTCCACCTAGGTTTTGAGTCCCCAGAATAACTTATCAGGTAGGAAGCTATCAGAAGGATAGCTTTAGTGGTTGGTGACTCTGGAATTAATATAGTTAGGTGCTCATATCCTTAGCAGCTGATCTTCCCAGCTGGAATGGGCAGCACCAACAAGATTTGAAATTACAAGACTCTCTGGCTTCCTCACAAACATTGCTCCAGTTGGTTGCCCTGGGATTGTTCTCATTTTCTTTCTTCCCAGTCCAGTTTTGCAGTGTGGGAAGAGCACAGGAATGAGCCCAGCCCATTTAGTTGTGTCAGCTGTTTCCACTGGGGCTTGGCTGTGGCCTTGCAGCATAGAATGGCACAGACCCTGATAAAGTGTTCTGCTGACCGAGCTGGGAACCTTAGTGCTGCCTGCAGCCTCTCATTGCCATCCTTTCCCTGTCTTTCAGCCCTTGGTTTCCAGGCCTGGATCATTCCTGAGCTGCTTGTGCACTTTGGAAACAAGGGATGGGACATCATGGCCTGTGTGCATTTTTTGTTAAGGTTCTAGCTTTTCCCCATAGGAAAGCATCTCCATGGAGGAGCTGGCTTCTCCTTAAGCTTAGGTGCTGTGCTTGTCCTTCCTCCTGCCTTCCGTCTCCTTCCCCACCAGCTTGGAACTGAGGTGCAAAGTATCCCCTGTTCCATCTGGGCTGGTTAAAGGAGGCTGAAGCCCTTGTTAAATGGGATACATTGATGGGGATGGAGGGAGACAGGTGAAGTCATTCCTTTCCATGAACGCTTTAGCTCAGATTAGCTCTATCATATGACACAAAGTCATAAATTACTATTAATCAAATCTGGGCACACAGCAAAGCCTTCTTTACACAATACGAGGGTTAATTGGATTTTACATATAACAGAAAGTTCCTCCTTCAGGTGACAAACTTGTGAGGGACTTCAATGTCAGGTTCTGAAAATAACCAGAAACCAGGGAGGAGGCGGGAGGATAGGTGCCTGGAGAAAGGTAACCAAAGAGGAAAGGTGGCTCAGGGAGAGAGAAGGGGGCTCCAGAAGAGCATCAAGGAGAAATAGTGGTGGTTTTGTTTCTCACGGGCCACTGGAGGGTGATAGCTGCTTTCTGACAGTCTGACCCTCTTGAGGGTACTTCTGATGCGAGAAGTTTCCACAACTTGCTGTATTGTCATGCTAGAGCCCTAAAATATAATTAAACAAGATTGTATTTAATTTTAATGGTGATACCTGTGATTCTTTTTCACAAGACGAAATATAACATTTCATCATTGAAATTATTATTCCCCTCAGTTTCCCTAGTTTAACTGAAAATGTGAGAATGGGCCTGTTTAAAAATCTTTTCATCTGTATACTGTAGAGATGCCTACGTATAAGTTCCCAGTGAGTGGTCCAAGCCTCAGCTTGGACCTCAGCTGCAGTGCTGCACTCAGAGGTAAAGATAAACTGGAATGAATGCCAAGTCTCTGAAGAGTGTGCTAGGAATTGTTTCCTTATCATTTCACAGAGCCCTAAAGATAAAAACAAAACACCATGGAAAGCATACATAAGGACACATGAAGGCCGTATATGCTTGTACAGATCAGCAGAAGATAAAGAACTTGTCTGGATGATATGTGGTAACTCCAGGGGATGTTTTGAAGGAAGAAAACCAAAAAGTCAGAAGAATATGTCTATAAATATATATATATTTTAAAAAACAGCCACTATTTGCTAGACACTTGATTTGAAAAAGATCCAAGGAAGATTTTCAAAGTGCTTTTCAGTTTCAGTCTTGATCAGATTTATTCCTGAGGTTTCATGAATATATACATCAGATGGGGAGATAAAACCTTGATATATGTGTAAAAAGGTTGACCATGTAGGTAAGAAAGCCCTTTTATTCCATGTTTTTAAAAAATAGTTTGACATTTTTCCTTTCGGATTCCACTGGAAATTAGTTTTCATTAGAAATTAAGCAAGTGGGGATCATGAGTTGGCCTGAAGGTCTTTTTTCTTTTTAAACTAGTACTTTGTAGTATTCTTACTTTCAAAGCTGGGTCTCTTGAATTTATTCCTTAGTTCTTCAATGTCTGTACATTTTTTTCAGTTTGTGGAAATGGATAAAGGAAAATTGAGAATCAAATTAAGAAAGGACTATTAAGGGGTCAGCAAACTTTTTCTGTAAAGAAACAAAGTCGGTATGTTCTGGATGTTTTGTCAGCTTACAGTTTCTGAGGCCATTCAACTCTGCTATTGAAACCCAAAAGCAGCTTCAGACAGGATATAAATAGGTAGGGATGGTTCTGCGCCAATAAAACTTAACTTATGGATATTGAGACTTCAATTTCTTGTAATTTTTAGATGTCAGGAAATATTAATCTACTTTTTATTTTTTCTAACCATTTAAAAACATGAAAGCTCTGCTTAGTTTGTGGACCATAAGGAAATAGACGGTGGCTGGATCTGGCCCAGGGACCACACTGTGTTGATCTCTGCACTAAATCACATACTTGACCTAATTTGCCTTTAAAGTTCTTTTAATAAACACATTTAAATTCAAAATTTGGATGCAAATTCGTCTGTTTTATTGAATGGTTTTACTTTTGAGTACTGACCTCTGTTTCAACTAAAGATGTCAAGAACTTAAACACAAATGTTAGGACTCCTCCTGTGACCCGGCGAGTGAGGCCGCATCACTAATGGTTAGATGGAGCACTTTGGTGGTAACCGTAATAACAGCAGCTAATAACGAAATAGATCTCACAGTGTTTCTGCAACTGCCTGAGGTGTTTACAAATGTTAATCCAGGTAACCGCCACAATGAACTTAGGAGAATGGTCTCCATTTTAGAGATGAGGAAACTGAGGCACAGAAGGTTCACCACCTGGCTGAAACTTGCCTAAGACTAACCTCCAGAATGACCTCTCTACCCTATTTGAAATCTCTTAGCCAGGTAGTTTCCTTCTTATTTTTGCCTTTCTGCTACTGATATTTAAAAGAAATGTTCCAGGGAAGTGATATGTAAGCATCAGAATCAATCACATGTAAGATGACTACAATCAAAGCTCAGAGGAAGAGTTGGTCGACAACATTTAAGAAATTCTATTCACCGGTAAACTAACCAAGTCTTTTTCACAGACTTCCATTTACATGCCTCCTGTATATTCATGTCATGGATGAATGAATTCTTCCACAAATGTGTATAAGCTTTAGAATCTTTTCTGTTTTTTTTTGATCAGCACTTTCTATGCCATATACAATTTAAAAGTAAATGTAGAGCCATGGATTTAACCTAATCAAAACCTTCATTTTGAGCTGGGGTGCAGAGAAATTGAGACGCTTCTTCCAGGTAGCAGGGAAAGACTCAACCAGGGAGCAGCTGTTAGTCCATATCTGCCTGGCCCACCTTCTCTGATGCCAGAGTAGGCCCTTCCTAAGAAAGTCTGGGAGCAACCACAGCGAGTCTGTCTCTTTGAAAAGCACACCCAAAAGCATGAGGAGAGGACATCTGTTTTATTTTAAATATACAAATGGATGCTTCTATTTCCTGCTTCTTGTGAGAGCAGGACAGGAAATGATAAAATCACCATCCTGGGAAAAAATAAAGCGAATCGTAACACTTGCAAATTATTTAACTTATACATGTAAGCAGGACTATACACATTTACCTTTTTGTATTTCAGAGAGGCTGAACTCTTCTCAGAGAGGACACAATTGATTAAAACAAATTCACCATGTTTATGTATGATCAAATCAATCCTATAGAGCCATAATATTCACGATTATTTTAATGTGTAGATTTAATGGTCATAGCCCAAGATACTTATAGGGCTTACTGTGTACCAGTTGTTGTCTGCTCTGCCCCTCTCAGCCTTCTTCCTGGGAGGTTGCAGAGAGCAGGTAGCTAGACCATTCCACCTGATCTCAGAGCCACCCATCTGCCAGCAGAGTGGCAGCGCCCAAGAAGTAGAATATTCCATCTAGCCCAGGGAAGGGCTCTGCAGTTCACATAAATATGAACAAATTCTATTGCTTTTTGATTTCTAGAAATGTGCACTTGCTTTAAAGGATTTGAAACACCCTCAGGAAGTCTCCAAAAGAGGCTCTGGAATCACTAACCTAGAATGAGAAACCACTGAGGATCCTCTTGGTGCAGCAGGCCCCACACCGGGGACTTCCCTGGGCTGGAGTCAGGCTGGGCTTCAGAGGCAAGGGGAGGTCCGGTGAAATCCTGGTGTCATGGTGGCAGCGCCATGACCTATTTCTAAATTCTGAACAATGCAGTCTTTTCATCAAAGCCCGGTAATTAAAAATAAAGGAAAGCCTTTTTTTAAAGCTTTTTTTCTTTTTTTGCAGGTGCAGGCACTGGGAAATGAACCCGGGTCTCTGGCATGGCAGGTGAGAATTGTGCCACAGTGGTTCCACTGTCTCACAGCCATAAAGCATTTTTTTTATTGTGAAATATATATGCAAAAAAAGCAATAAATGCCAAAGTACATTTTAATACGTGGCTGTAGAACAGATTTCAAAGTTTGGTACGGGTTACAGTTCCACAATTTTAGGTTGGAAAGCCTTTCTTTTAATACATGACTTCATGGGCTGTCTTTTAATAAAGCCTGAATTTGACTCAAATGATTTGGCAGTGATTCTTTCAGGTTCCACTTGAACCTTTTTGTTTTTAACAGTGCTGAGCTATTTCCGAAGCCTTCAGCTATAATAACAGAAGAGAGCAACAGGCGCCATTGTGACATGGGGGAGAATGGCTGGAAATTACAAAGGAGGTCGGTTCAGTTACTCAACTAATTCTCTTAGAGATAACTTTTGTTCATTAATTTTACGTTATGCGATTTAAGGCATTTCCCAGATATTGAATGTTTTGCCCTTGCTCACGCTAATTCTTCTAGGAAGTTTGAGGGGGTTTTGTCTTCTTATTTTTCTGCCATTGATGGAGAAATCGATTCACGAGAGGCCAGGGTAGGATTCAAAGTTGTGTTAAGGGTTGGTGACCACAGCTGTCCACTACGTGACACTACAGGGTCTTTAATTGATGTATGAAATGCCGGGATGGGCGGTGTTTGCTTCTCTAAACTTCCTATGATCTAGAATCCTCTAGATTTAGAGGATTCTTGGCTATTTCATGTACTAGGTAAGACCAAGATTAGTTTTGGTTTGGAATTTGGGGGTGATCCCTGCCCAGAAGGCAGGATAGTGAGCTTTCCTCTCTTTGCGTTGTGTTGATGCACATTCTAAACAAATAGCAGACCCACCTGGGTTCCATGCCTAGTTTTCCTGGCAATGCTAATAGAGGAATGGTGTGTGGGGGGCCACTAAGAGGAGAGACATGTTGATCAAGTCTTTTTTATTCCTGGGAAATTGCAGGATAAGATGATTGTCAATATTGTTTAAAATATGGTGGTTAAAAAAAACAACTCAAAGGCATAGTGGAAGCCAAAGTAGAGATGGCGATGTGCTTGGTTCATAGGCTCATTCACTGAGAAAAGGTGAGGATGTAGGAGAAATAAAGAAAGGCTGTTCACTTAGAGGGCCTTTAACATTAGAAAGATACTCATCACAGCTTTAGAGCTTTGGAGAAACATATTCTTGGTTTCTCTCCTCTTAGGCTAAAGGTTTCTAGCAAGTCTGCTTATCACATGGCCTCTCTTTTCTGCATCCTTTTACTTAGAAACAGAATGATTATGACAGGGAGTTGGGCAAGTGAAAAGTTCAGGAGATGCTCTGCTGGTGACATTTACTGCTTGCCTAATATCTATGGGCTCCCCTGCATTTCCCAGTGCCCTTGCAGGCCAGTGAGCTTCTCTTCTGCATGAAACCTTTAGGCATTGGTATTCTCCTTCAGCTCATTATTTTCATGTCTGAAAGACCAGGGAGTGATGTGTTGAGATGGCAGAATCACAGGACTGAGGCAGCCCAGAGCTTTATGCCTACGTCATATTGACATGAGGAACACATACTGAGTGGCTTAGACTTTGGGGGCATGGCCTCTCCTGTCCGGCATAGACACTGTTTAAGCTTTGTGCTCATCTTCAGCTTTGACCATGGAAAGTGGACTTGAGGACCTGTGGGCTGGATTCAGCCAGAGTCACTTCACAAAATAATTCTGGTTCTGGCTGTGGACACACTGGTCATATTTCTGCTTGCTGATTTTGATGAGTTTTAAGAATTATGGACATTTATTTCTCAATAACTCAGTGTTTTAATGAGCTAAAATACCGTGAAGTATTGTTACAGGCTCCTCTTGGATCCTGGAAAGACTCCACACTTCTTTCTTATCTGATTCTCTGGAGGGCAGTCATCTGGCTGAGCAGACTTCTCTTTCTTTAATTTGTCTGGGATCCTTCTTTGGGGAACTCTTTCTGCCCCCTGTGTCCCATGGGACTGGCAGTCATCCACCACACCCCAGGTGTTGTACTGGGGACATGAATCAGACTGTGAAAATAAAAGCAGAGCCTCTACTATGGGGGGCATTTAACCAAAGTCAGGCCAACTGGGGAGCCTCTCTGGACTTTTTTCTGGAATTGGATGGGAAGCAGTGGGTCTCGCTCTACTAATGTGACCCACCAGCATGTAGGCTGGGGCTATCAGAGGAGTCTTCCCTATCATGGGGACATTGATCGAAGTGGGGGACAGTGAGACCTGCACAAAAGTGGTACGGAGTCCACAGAGATTGAGTCAGCAAGCGATGAAGTGGGCACCGGACAGCGCAGTCTTATCCTCTAGAGTGAGCTGCACTTGAAATCCAGCACTGACTTCCCAGATGGGTGAGCCAATATACCCCTTTTGTGGCTTTAGCTAGTTCATGCTGGGTTTCTGTCACTGCCCAAATCCTGATGTTCTTAGCCATATTCAAGGGAACTAGGTCGGTAGATTTTCCTGAGTGGCTGCTTCAAGTTGGCAGAGTCAAGATCCAGAAAGAGATGAAATAAATGCTAAACAGTAATTCGCTTCAAACATTGAAAAGAAAACACATGATCCTTTTTTTTTTTTTCCTGACTGGCTGTTCTCCCATTTCTATTGAGTCAGGTTTGCCTGTTTTTGTTACTTAATTTCCTTTATTATAATTTTGGGTTGTTTAACGCATCTTGGCTTTTGCACTGGTTGCGTCTGTCAGCTACTGAGTAAAGGTTGTATCTGTTTACCTTTGGGTCTTCATAAGCAAAGATCTGGCAAATGTCTTTTAAAGCATCTTATTTCTATTTGTATCTGATTTCCAAAATTTGTAAAATTTTCCTTTGAAAATAGCCTTTTGATGTTGTCATCTTTCTTTTGCCTAGAGTATTTCAAGATCACTTGAGAGAGAGGATGGTGTTTCCACATCCCTGAGCGATGAGGATACTGCAGATTGTGACCTCATGTTCGAGGAAGCTTTCAGGACTCTCTGAACTTCTCACCCAGCACTTGGTCCCTGGGCTGTTCCAGTGCTGGAAGATTTTCTTCAAAGGGATGTTGTGAAACCTTGTTTACAAATTGCCAAAGCCCTAGAGGCACTGCTTTCTCTGAGAGTCCACATCTGTAGCTCACATTTTGCTTGAGAGAGCAGCTAGCTCTAAGATTCAATTTCCTGGTCCTCAGACGTAAGAACATAATGACGCAGATACCCTTAGGTGAGACATAAGACGCTTTTGGCCATGAGCAATGCTTTGTAGGACAGGCTGAAAAGAATGTCTGGTGTGAACAAGCTGTCATGTAGAGAATACTAAAGCATGACAAGATTGAGTTATTCCTTCCAAAAAACAAGTCTACTGAATAAAACCTTACTGACGAATTTTAAAATGCCATGGCTAGGGCATCGGTAAGTTTCAAAGCACTTTGTATAGGTACATTTGTTTGCAATTTAAAAAGAGATTTGTTCATGATCACTTGCCAATATCAGCGGCACTCCCTCCGTCCCTCACCACCCCCTGCCATGCCCCTCTCTTGACCTGACCCCACGTCTTGTCTTTAAATTACTGAAATATCTTCATGGCATCACTTGGTGGCTTTTGCTCTAACTACCTACAAAGACAAGCTTCTAGATACATAAGACATTAGCTCTTTGGTTATACTTGGAATCATAGCATTCTTAGAGCTATAAAAGACATCAGGGGAGAGTTTAGATCTAGTCCCTCTTTCTACAGCTGAAAAAATGGAGGCCCAAAGAGAAGAGCCACTTGCTGAAGGGCTCAGTGGTTCCTAGGGATAGAATTGCAGAGAAAGGAACATGCAAAGGAAAAGGAAGGTGAGTTTGAGGAGAAGGGGGCAAGTGTGCACAGCATTTAGAGTGGGGCAGGGAGCGCATGGTCCACAGTGGTGAGCAGGTGGTATGTCTCTGTCCTGCGCTGGGGTCTGGCCGAGGGGTGCTGTGATGTGGCAGAAATGAAGTCTTTCTCGCCTGTCTTGGAGGAGAAAGTGCACAGCTGGCTGAGGTCCGTACGGGCTGGGAACTGCTTATATAAGTCCAGGAGGTCCACAAACCTTAAAGCAGTCACACTCACCCAACTCCACATTCCCCAGCTCTGATGCTGCGCATGGGGGTGGGGTGCTGCACAAATACCACCTGGAGCCCAAGGTCTGCGTTTCAAAGAGCTCTGTCCAACTTCATGGTCAAGTGCAGAGATGGCAGCAGGTCATGCTAAAGCATGAGAGAAATGTGGATGTATTCCAGTAAAAATAAAGGTGCCCTCTTCCCACCCCTGTTTTATTCCAGAGTATTAATCCTATTTGTGGTTATACCTATACACATGTAACAGTTATTCTCTTTAGGGCTGACCTTTCTTTAGCTGTGTGGACACAGTGAGTATATGTCCCATTTGTGAAGATCTGGGAATGGCTATTATGGTGCTATTTGATTTGCCCTTAGGTTGTCATCTCAGGGCAGAGTCGCAGAGTGTAAAATAGCATGGCATATTGAAATGGGTTGAAGATAAGCTCAGCTGCCTACTCATACGTAACCTTGGGGAATTTGTTTAACCTTTCTAGATCCTAGCTTCCTCAATCTAAAATGGAGACCAAAAATACCATCCTCAAAAGGGCTGTAGATTAAGCGAGAGAACCATGGGTCACTTCTCACAGCGAGAGGCACGGAGAAGGTACCCAGTGACTGCTGTCTTACTCTCCACTTTAGAAATGGAGTGCATTAAATACCTGGCTGACATAGGGGCTTTAAGTGATTTATGAACTTTCAGTGATAATGAGCCAAGGTGAGTAAAAGCAATTAAAGCATACTCAAACGAAGGAACCAGAAATGGCAAATTCGCAGAGAAAGAAAATAGACTAGAAGTTAGCAGGGCATGGGGGGAGGGGGAGTTGTGGTTGGTGGGTAGAGAGTGTTTGTAAGATTAAAAATAGTTAATCCATTCTTTCAGACAAATGTTCAATGAGTGGCTACTGTGTGGGAAACCCTGGTTCATCAGTCGGTGTCCTGTTGGGAGATAGAAGTCACACAATGATCATAACTGTGAATATTTAGTATAAAAACTACTAATTTCTCCCAGGGGATGGCTATTAAGGGGTAAGGAGAACTCTAAAGAATTGGGGACATCAGAGAACAGTGCAGCCAATACCTCTAGTGCTGAGGCAGAGCACCTCAGGAAGGAGCAAAATGGAAAAGGAAGCTGGAAACTGCCTGCTGGGTGCTGGAAACACCTGCTATGAAGTCACCTGCTGGAGTGCTTGATGTGTGTGAGAAGACAAGTGCTGGTGGGTTTCCCATACACCACTGGTCACCACTCACTGCAGGACAAGAAGAGTGGAAAGCCCACAGGAAGCGAGAAGATTATCCTCTTCCCCTTGCAGTGTCCCTCCGGTGCCTTCTATCGGCAATGCTTAACCTGGTGCCAGCTGGGAGAGGAGAAGGTTTACGGGGGCCAGATCCAGTATCAAGTGCAGACGTTGAAGGGTGGGTTTGGGGCAGAGAGGCAACGAACTGTTAAATACCCCAGCTGGTCTAGGTGCTGGGGATACAGTAACGAATAGAAGAGACCAAAACCTTTTGGCCCATGGGGGCTTTCATTCCCACTGGGCAGACATACTGCAAACAGGACAAATAAGTTGAAGACAGACTGTGAGTGGTGAGAAGCACAAAGGAGAAAAATGAAGCCAAGGAAGGGGTTAGGAGTATGTATGTGGAGAGTTTCAATTTAGGTCCTCATGGAGGTCAGGAGGACTTATTGAAATAAAGACCTGACAGAAGTGGGAAAGAAGGACGTACAAAGGCCCTGAGGTGGGCACATAACTGGGATTTTGTAGAAAAGCAAGATAGCCAGTGTGACTGGTGTATAGATGAATTCAGGAACAATGTGGTCAAAGAATAGCAGCGTGATGATTATGTGTGTGCTTGTGGGTGTGCATTTCTGTGCATGTGCATGTGAGTGTGTGTGTGTGCAGGTGTGTTTGTGGACAGATTGTAAGGGGTTTTGTAAATCATTGGAAGAACATTGCCTTTAACTTGGAGGGCAACAAGAAACCACCAGAAGTCCATGAAGAGAAGTGTGACAAAATTATCCTGATGTTTTATTTATTTTTATTTATTTTTTAAATACCAAAAAACCCCAAACAAACACAAACATTCTTATTTTGATCATTCTGTTCTACTTATATCATCAGTAATTCACAATATCATCACATAGTTGCATGTTCCTCATCATGATAATTTCTTGGAACATTTGCTTCTATTCAGAAAAAGAAATAAAACAAAAACAGAAAAAAATTTACACATGCCATACCCCTTACCCCGCCCTTTCATTGTTCACTAGCATTTCAAACTAAATTTATTTTAACATTTGTTCCCCCTATTATTCATTTTTATTCCATATCTTCTTCTCGTCTGTTGACAAGGTAGATAAAAGGAGCATCATATACAAAGTTTTCTCAATCACACAGTCACACTGTGAAATCTGTATCATTATACAATCATCTTCAAGAAACATGGCTACTGGAACACAGCTCTACATTTTCAGGCAGTTCCCTCCAGCTTCTCAATTACATCTTGAATAACAAGGTGATATCTACTTAATGCATAAGAATAACCTCCAGGATGACCTCTTGACTCTGTTTGGAATCTCTCAGCCATTGACACTTTGTCTCATTTCACTCTTTCCCCTTTTGGTCGGGAAGGTTTTCTCAATCCATTGATGCTGAGTCTCAGCTCATTCTAGTGTTTTTCTCAATCCCTTGATGCTGAGTCTCAGCTCATTCTAGGGTTTTTCTCAATCCCTTGATACTGAGCCTCAGCTCATTCTATATCCTGATATTTTAACAGGGTCATTCCAGCTGCTCTGCAGAGAACAGAAATGGGAGCAGAGAGAAGGGAAAGCAGGAGTCCAGGTGAGAAACAATGGGTGTTGGGATCAGGAGATAGTGATTAGTGGGCAGAATCTGTATGTATTTTGAAAGTAGAACCAAATAGATTTGCTGAGGATAAGAATGGAAATGATGAATGGTCTGCAAGTTTCTAAATGAGGGATTATTTGAGTTGTTCATTTCTAAAGGGGCAGGACAATGGGGATCTCAGCCACTCAACAGGCCAATGTAAGAAAGAGGCCGTGAAATCACTTTTTGAAATCAGACAGTTGGTCTGTTATCTCCTTTAAGACAAGTGTAATCCTCTGGAAGAAGGCACAGCACCACCTGGCAGCTGAGTGGCTTTCCACATGACATTTTGTTACTCCTGGCTTCTCTCTTCATGAACTTGGCCCTTGACCTAGAGGGTTCCAGCTTGACATTGCCATTTGGTCCCACCATCTCAAAGCACACTACCCCACTAGTGGGCTGAGCTGTTCCCTGCACAGGAGATATCACTGTGTCTCTCCCCATAAACCTAGAGAATAAACTCAGGTAAACCAACATCTCTGAACTCTCTGAAAACTGTTCCTGTCCTTTCACCAAACCCACAGGGAATGAGCTGCAGCTAAAGGAATTATGTCTATGGATGCATCTGTCCTCTTTCTGACTCCTATAAATAACTTGATGCCCAGGAGCCGAGGAGCCAGACACACTCAGCGACTCCACATGGGTGCAGTTTAATGGAAGTCAATACTTTGAGCTGGCTTTATGGAAAATGTCACCAAGAGTAATAAGAAGCTCTGGGGAAAGAGCTTTTCCCTGAGGGTGGCAGGGAAGTGGAGGGCGCAGTAAAAGGCATACTTATCAGCTAAGACCACTTTTGTACCTGTAAACAAACAGCTGACTTCTCCCCTGTTCAGTTGTCCCCTTAGGGCTCCCCTGTTCAGCCCCCCAAGCAATATGTGGGTGATCAGGACAGTGGTGTCATCCTGAGGTTAGAGGGACAAATGAGGCCCAGTTTAAGAGGAAACAAAATTCATGCTCATTGTGACACCTGAGGAAGAGAAGGCACACAAGGATGGCCTCCCTCTGATAAGTAAGGCCTCCATCACTTCATCACCTTCTCAGAAGATTCATTCAAATGTAAATGCAAATTGCCTTTCCAGGCTTTAGCTTGTTTGTATTTATACAAACCACCTTTTAGCATCTCCTCCTTTGAATGATCTGTGCCTCTCTCCACCAGTATTAGCAGCGATAACTGAAAATGGGCAGTACTTAAATTTGTGTCTTAAAAAATGTTTCTGGAAGCTCGGTCATGTCTTAAGATCACTGGAGGGCCATTTGTTCTTGCCAAGGGGAGTCTACCAACCTCTTTTTTTTGTATACTGTATGGTGGGGTCACATTTCATTATTTTTCCATGTGAGTAGCCCATTATTGCAACACCAATTTGTTGAATTTTTGCTTGCTTGTTTTTTTTTGGGGTGGGGATGGGGATGGGGGAGGGAATGCATGGACCTGGAACTGAACTTGGGTCTCCTGCATGGCAGGCGAGAATTCTACAACTGAGCTATCCTTGCACCCCCTCTAGCAACCTCTTTTGACCCAAACAGGATCTTAAGGTATCTGCCTCCTCTGGCCTCCCCAAAAGACCCAAGCGACTTCACTCAACTCTTGCTTTGGAGGCATCTGGTCCCCCTTGTGATACTGTGAAGTTTTCTTTGTGTGAGTGCCTCTGGGGCTCCTCTGAACCATGACTAGCATGAGCTCAGCCCCAGAAGTTCTGGGCCATGGCCAGCCCTGGTGTCCAGAGGAAGAAATCTGCTTAGAAGTTGCAGGGTCCTTTCCTAAATGTGTTGAGTTGTTCTCTGATTTCAGAGCGGCTTGGTGGAAGCAGACTGGCTGGAGCTGGATTTAGAGAGCACTTTGACTCTCCTGCCTAATGAAGCTTTGTCATGCATTAAGACTCTAAATCATTGAAGCCAAGAACTACCATTATTTAGAGCTGATTAAAGCATTAAGGAAATCTTTAATCCCCTTGTTCTAGGAGCTGGAGCTTTTCATAGCCTGACATGTGTGCACCCAAATGACTAGTCTTAGTGGATTTAGCATGGCTGCAATTGGTAATTATTTGAGGGACTGCTTGCTGAGATGCCCAGTGACACCTAAATGGCCTTCTGGGGTGTTGTTTTATGACTGTCTCTGGCTGCCTTGGGCTCACTTAAAAGGAACACAATCCTACCTGTAAAATTACTGTACAGAAAGAGTTTGCTGAAAATTTATTCTTAGGAATAAAGACTTGGAATTAGTGATAAATTAGGAGTAGAGTTCTTTGATGTTCCATTATTAAACATGCTCTGTACTTTTATTTATTAATTCAATTAATTTATTGTGATTGTATTTTATTACTTATTGCTGTTTTTCATTTTCCTCCTTTTCAAGTAATTGCTTTTTAATGTTATACCATAGCATAGCAACTTTAAAAGAATTTTCATTATCAAACAATTCATCTGACTTGTTTTCTGAAGTCAGTTTTTCTTCACAAGTGGGGTTTGGTAAAAATATTCATGAATCCAAGCCATGTTTATTATATGAGTTTGTAGCAAAAACTGTATATTTAACTCTCTTGTAAGCATTTGCCTGGCCTGTATTTTGCGGGTTATATTCTTAAAAGGTGGAATATCAGTGGAGGGTTAGGACACGTAATTATCTGTTGGGACTCCTGGTCAAAGGCAGTCAGCAGAGGGGTGTGCCTGGAAGTAGCCTCTTCACTGACACTGGCTGGACCGAGGCTCCTTGATCACTGATGTGTCATGGTGATCCTTTTGCACCAACAGCTTCCAAGGATGTACCCTTGGCATGACTGGACGAAGATTGGGGCCACCCCTGACTTGGGCCACTGACCCTTGCCCCTTTCTGTTGCTCTAGCACCCCCAACCCAGGACTTCAGTCCAAGAAATTCCTCTCCACCCTGTTTCCATGTTCTTTATAGCCTCGGCCACCAAGACCGTCTTCTAAAAACGTTTTGCCACTCCTTGGTGTTTTAATTGAAATCCAGGTATTATAATTTATCACGAATCACTAAGAATAATTGCTTGGCTTAATTGCATTAGAATAAACATAAGAATGTTTATTCTTTTGTTTCATTTTATGCCCTTCACCAAATGACTTCAGCAGCGTAAGAAAGACTAATTTAGGTGACCCGCCTTGCCCGGTGCCATGTGTTCCTCTCTCCAAATATTTACTTTCTTCTAACTCTAATGTTTTGGGTCAGCAAGTCAGTCCTAGTAAAATATAGGTGCATTTATCTTTAATAACCAGAAAAGAAAAAAACATCCTATTAGGGCAGATTCGAGTTTTAGTAAACTGGAAGAGTATAAAAATTGTGTTATTAATTTTATTTAAGAAAAAGTCTTCCATGGTGTATGATTGCTTCAGATGAGGGTATGTTCAGACTCATAGTTCTAACTATGGAGCTGCATTTCTTTTTTTAATTTGCTATTTTTTTTTATTATGTGTGGCAGATACATGTTGTTTTTTTTTGTTGTTGTTGTTATTTTTGCTTTTTTGCCTCCCCAAAGCCATTCCTTCTCCATCCTCCACTTCCCTGTAAACAGAATCCCAATTGGTTATGAGTGAAGTTCCTTGATCTCTGGGGAGGCCTGTTCCAGGGGAGGGCATCTCTGGTCTAAGCCAAGCTTTGTCATCACCTTCTTCTCTGATAGTGTCTCTGGGCACATTACCTTGTTCTGGCCTTTGGAATTTGTGTGAATGACTTATTGCTGCTGAACAAATTACCCGAAAGCATTGTGGCTTAAATGATACACCGTTTCAGTAGGTGGGGAGCTCGGGAGTGGCTTAGCTGGGAGGTCCTGGCGTGAGGGTGCTGTGAGGTTGTTGTGGTCAAGGTGTCATATTGCATGTGGTCATGAGGTTTGAGAGGGCAGGAGGAGCCTCTCCCAGGATGGCCTGTTGGTGCTGCTTCTTCATTGTAGGATCTGGTTCCTCTCTACATGGCCTTTATAGAGTCCCTTTAAGACATTGATGCTGGCTCCCCTAGAGCAAGAAGACCAAGAGCAAGACAGAAATGACAATCTTACGTAATACAAGCACAAAGTTGCCATCCTATCACCTTTGTCATAGTCTGGTTGGTAGCCAGTCTCTGTTCCTTAGAAGTGAGCCACCAGTTTGGCTTACATTCAAGGGGCAGGAGAAGGGAGATAGGTCAAATAATAGGCATAGTTTAAAAACATTGTTTTCTTGATAAAGGCAACATATGTGACCCATTTTTCCCCTTAACCCTTCTTTTTGACTTAAATGCTGATTTGAAGCTTGTAGCTGTAGCTACTATCCAGCAGGCATGATATCACAAGGAGGAGGGAAAAGTGCCAAGAAGCAAAAGGTGGAGAGATGAGATGGTAGGGCTTGGGCCGCTGATAGCCTCGTAGAGCACCCAAACCCAAGTCAGCAGACATCAACCTTTGGCTTTCTAATTACGAACAAAAATAAACCTTTGCTTTTAAACTACTTTGTATTTTGAAATCACCCGGTGTACCATAAGCCCAGATCCTTCTTCTGATAACATCTTATAAAACCCTAATACCTTGTCAAAACCAGGAAATTGACATGGGTACAATACTATTAACTGAACTGTAGACATTCAGATTTTATCATAAACCTCTATTTTTAAAAGACACTATTTTCTGAATTTGTCTTACTTATAGCCTAAAGCGTCTATACCTGAAGCATCATGCAGCTGTGGTACCATTATTGAGACTTAGGAATGTTTCTTTTTAAAAGCACTTAATAGGAGTTTTTGCTAACCAGCAGAGCACAGAAATTGACTTGTTTTCATAAACCGTATGCTATGATGGTAGTTGCAGAATACAACTGTCCCTGAATTGTAACTTTTAGAAATCCCTCCCATGAATTCAGATTCCCTCTGAATTCCATTTCCTTTTTGCTCAAGGTGAGTGATTATCTCCAAATAGTCATGTTTGAGTTTCTCTCTTGGGTGAACCCGAATTTCACTGGCTCCTACATCCATTCCAAATGTGGATCATGCTAAATTCTTCTTTTTACTCTTGTGCGCGAAAGGGTCTTCCCTGGCATACAGTAGGAGCTCAGTAAGCATTTGCTAACTGAGCAAGTGAATAAATAACCAGATTTAGATAGAATGTGGCTAGTGGGTGATGTGGATGAGTGGGTGGGTGAGAAATGGGCACTATCAGGTTGCTACTAGAATAAATGATGCTCTTAAATTTCATAGTTTCCCTTTGGGTGACAGAAGATCTCTGCACTGGGGCAGGTTGGCCAATCATACCCTTGTGTATAGCAGCTGAAGCTGGGCATGGGCCACCTACTTAGCTGCCCTTGGCTGATATTGAGAGGCACTGGGCTCTAACCCATCTTTTCCACCTCCTTATGTCTGATGCCTCAAGTCTTGCCATTAGAAGGTCATGAAATAAAACCTCTGTGAGTGTGTTTCTAGACTGAGTTTTTAAAGTCTCTTTAAACCCCAGTAGTGGGAGCTGCTTCTTCCAAAATCTGATACTCACATGGATCTGTGGGATGTGCCGGTCGCTGCTGTAGAAAAAGGTCTAAAGCTATAGCGAACCTGGAGGCATTCCGGCAACATTAGGGAGCTAAGTGGGAGCTTGGGAGCAGTTGGTGTGGAAGGTGGCTGGGGAGAAAGGTGATGTACATGCAGATGAAGCTTTTTCCTACTCAGAGTGACCAGGGCCGGACTGAATGGCATTAGGCACTAGGTCCATGCTTAGGGTCTTTCACCTGTAGGTCTCCACTTTTGGCATCAAGTGTTGAATCACGTAGGATCATGTTCAGTTGCTAATAACCAAAAACTCACAATGACAGTTTCCTAAACAAGGTTTCTTTATTTTTCATATGTTAGCTCTAGGCCAGATATGTCAGGGATCCAGGATCCTTCCCTCTCTTTGTTGCCAAGCATAGTCCAGGATGTAGCTTCAACCATCATCCATGTTCCATGCAGGAGAATGTTGAAAGAGGTTGAGGAAGAGGAAAAATGTATATGCCAGATCTCCTAAATAATTTTATGAGAAGTTGTCACTCAATAATTCATGTATGTCCTATCGGTTAGAAGTTAGTCTGCAAGGGAAACTTGAAAATGTACTTTTCATTCTGGATAACCAATGCTTGTCTACATTTCTATAGGAAAAGCAGAGAACAGACATCGAGGCAGCCTCTACTTGAAGGTTTAACTTCAGTGTCATCTACACACCTGATATCATATTGTCCTAAACTGACAGTCACACTACCTAAATTTAGTATCAAGATTTGTGAAGGCACCAAGATTTTGCCATTCTTGCAAACTAAAAAGTTGGCTTGCACAGTTTTATGGGTGCTGGCAGAAGACCCCTGGGACAGAGAGAAAGGACAGTTTGTAACTCACAGTAATAGCAATTTCCAGAGAATCAATATTTTTTGCACATGCCTCAGTCCAAATTCCCACAAGAAGATGTAAAGAGGGTCAGGCAACACCTATACGCACATGTGCTGCATTAGAAGAGAGCAATCCCTGAGCTTAGAGAACCCACATATGTTAATAATGGACTGTAAGCATGCCTGTCCTTTGCTCTAGAGGGAGAAAAATAACTTTTATCTTCTAAAGCTGTTGACTACCTTTGAAAAGAGAGCCCAGATGAAGGCAGTGAGTGCTTTGCAAAATGTGGGAGACCCGTGGAGAAGTTGCCTCTCAACACTCAATGAGGATATTGCTCATATGCCATTGCTCCTTAATGCTTCCATTTCCCTTATACATGTGTCATATCATGACATTCAAGTAGTCTAAAATATTTTAAGAGATGAGCTTACCAGCTAGGGAGGGGGATCAAGTTTGAAAATGTTTTCATTAACTCTTTGATTCTTTTTTTATTACAGAAGTTGTATTTTTACAGACAAAGCATGCAGAAAAATACAGAATTCCCATATACCTGCTCCTGTTATTAATATTTTGCTTTAGTATAGTATCTTTGTTGCAGTAGATGAAAGAATATTATCAAATGTATTATTAACTTTAGTCTACAGTTTACTTGGGGTTCACTGTTTGTGTTGTACAGTCCTGTGGTTGTTTCTTTCTTTTTTTTTTTTTTAATTATTCTAGTAACATACCTACCAACTAATACTTTCCCTTTTAACCACATTCAGACAAATAATTCAGTGGTGTTAATTGCATTCACAATTGTTCTAGTTTGCTTGCTGCCGGAAGGCAATATACCAGAAACGGAATGGCTTTTAACAAGGGGGATTTAATAAGTAGCTAGTTTACAGTTCTAAGGCCGAGAAAATGTCCCAATTAAAATAAGTCTATAGACATGTCCAATTTAAGGCATCCGGGGAAGGATACCTTGGTTCAAGAAGGCAGACGACGTTCAATGTTTCTCTCTCAGCTGGAAGGACACATGGCGAACATGGCAGCTTCTGCTGGCTTTCACGTGGCTCTACCAAAAACGGACTCTCTCCAAAATGTCTCCTCTTTTAAAGGATTCCAGCAAGCAACTCCACCTTTGTGGGTGGAGATACACCTCCATGGAAATCATCTAATCAAAAGTTACCACCCATAATTGGGTGGGTCACATCTTCATGGAAACAATCAAAATGCTCCCACCCAGCAATACTGAATAAGGATCAAAGGGCATGGCTTTTCTGGGGTCCACCACAGATTCACACCGGCACAGCAATATTGTGCTACCATCACCACCATCCATTACCAAAACTTTTCCATTACCCCAAACAGATATTCTGTACCCATTAAGTATTAGTTCCACATTTCCTACTCCCACCCCTGGCTCCTGATAACCTGTATTCTAGTTTCTGACTCTATGAATTTGTTTATTTTAATCATTTCCTATCAGTGAGATTATACAATACTTGTCCTTTTGTGTCTGGCTTATCTCACTCAACGTGATGTCTTTAGGGTTCATCCATGTTAACTTTTCATGGACTATAAATTTTCATTCATAATATTCCATCATATGAATATACCACATTTTGTTTATCCATTCATCAATTGATGGACACTTGGGTTACTTCCATCTGTTGGTAATTATAAATAATGCCTCTATAAGCATCAGTGTGAAAATATCTGTTCGAATCCCTGCTTTCCATACTTCTGGGTATATATCTAAGAAGAGGGATTGCCAGAGCATATAGTTATTCCATACTTAACTTTCTGAGGAACTGCTAAACTATTTACCATAGCAGCTGCACCATTTTACAGTCCCACCAACAGTGAATGAATGTTCAAGTTTCTCCACATCTTCTCCAACACTTGTTATTTTTAAAATAGTAGTCATTCTAGTGGTTATGAAATGGCATTTCATTGTGGCTTTGATTTTCATTTCTTTGATGGCTAATGATGTTGAGAATCTTTTCATGTGCTTTTTGACCATTTGTGTATCTTCTTTGGAGAAATGTTATCTTCAGGTCTTTCGGTCATTTTTAAATTTGGTTTTCTTTTGTTGTTGAGTTATAGGTTTTTAAAATAAATTCTGGTTATTAAATACTTATATTTTTATTTTCAAATATTCATTTGGCAGGCTGCCTTTTTACTTTCATGATAAGGTCCTTTGATGTACAAAGGTTTTTAACTTGATGAAGTTCCATTTATCCATTTTAACTTGATGAAGTTCCATTTATCCATTTTTTCTTTTGTAGTTGGTGCTTTCGATGTCAAGTCTAAGAAACTATTGTCTAACTTAAGGTCCCAAAGAGACTTCCTGATGTTTTTTCTTAGGAATTTATAGTTCTGGTTCTTTTATTTAAGTCATTGGTCCATTTTGAATTAATTTATGTATGTGGAATGAGATAGGGGTCCACCTCCATTCTCTTGCGTATGGATATCCAGTTCCCCAGTGCCATTTGTTGAAGAGACTGTTCTTTCCCAGTTGAGTGGACTTGGCTCCCTTGTGAAAGAATCAATTGGCCAGATATATTTGGGTCTCTTTCTGAACTCTCAATTTGATACCATTGGTCTAATATTTATCCTTGTGCCAGTACCATGATGTTTTTTCTTTTTTTTTTTTGACATGGGCAGGCACTGGGAATTAAACCCAGGTCTCCAGCATGGCAGGTGAGAACTCTGCCTGCTGAGCCACTGTGGCCCACCCAGTACCATGCTGTTTTGACTGCTATAACTTTACAATAAATTTTAAAATTAGGATATGTGACTCCTCCAACTTCTTCTTTTAAAAGATGTTTTTGGCTTTTTTGGGTCCCTTATTCCATATAAATTTGATTATTGGATTTTCCCATTTCTGCAAAGAAAGTTGTTTGAATGTTGGTTGGGATTGTGAAGGATACTGTAAACCAAATAAAACTAACCAATATATATATAGAATACTTCACCCAATAGCAGCAAAATACACATTTTTCTCTAGAGCACATAGATTATTCTCCAGGAAGGGACCATATGGTGGGTCACAAAACAAGTCTCAGTAAAATAAAAAAATATGGAAATAATTCAATTACATTCTCCAAACCACAGTGGAATGAAGCTAGAAAACAATAATAGTGGGAGAATTGGAAAATTCACAAATATACAGAAACTAAACAATGCATTCTTTCTTTTTTAACATGGGCAGTCACCAGGAATCGAACCCGGGTCCTCTGGCATGGCAGGCAAGCATTCTTGCCTGCTGAGCCACCATGGCCTGCCCTAAACAATGTATTCTTAACCAAGGGAGGCAAATAAGAAATCATGAGGGAAATCAGGAAATATATTGAGGTAAAGGAAAATGAAAATGCAACAAACAAAAATTTATGGGATGCAGCAAATGCAGTGCCGAGAGGAGATTAATATCTCTAATGCTTGCTTTAATAAAGAAGAAAGTTCTAAAATCAGAGACCTAACCCCACAATTGGAGGACCTGGAAAAAGAAGAGCAAACTAAACCCAAAGTGAGAGGAAAGAAGGAAATAACAATGACTAGAGCAGAGATAATTGAAATAGAGAATAAAAGAACAGTAGAGAGAATCAACAAAACTAAAAGTTCTTTGAAAAGATCAATAAAATTGAGAAACTCTTATCTAGATGATGAAAAACAGAGAGAAAGCATAGATGACTAAAATCAGAAATGAAAGGGGGAGCATTATTATTGGCCCCACAGAAATAAAAAGGATTATAAGAGGATACGGTGAACTACTATATACTAAGGGATTAGATAACATAGATAAAATGGACAAACTCCTAGAAATGTTCAAGCTATCTTCACAGACTCTAGAAGTAATAGCTGACCTCAACAGCCAGTAACAAGAGATTTGAATCGGTCATCAAAAACTTTCCAAAATAGGAAAGCAGATGTTTTCACTGATAAATTTTATTTAAAAATTCCCAGAAGAATTAACACCAATACTGCTCAACCTGTTTCATAATACTGAAGAGGAGGGAACACTTCCTAATTCATTCTATGAGTCTACATCAGCCAAATACCAAAGCCAGATAAAGATACCACAAGAAAAGAAAATTGTAGATAGATATCTCTTATGAATATAGATGTAAAAATATTTAAAAAAATACCAGAAAACCAAATCCAACAACAGTTTAAAAGAATTATATACCAAGATCAAGTGGGATTTATCTCAGGTATGCAAGGGTGCTTCAACATAAGGAAATAAAGTAATGTAATATACCACATTAACAAAATGAAAGGGAAAAGTCCACATGATCAGCTCAACTGATGCAGAAAAGTCATTTGGAAAAATACAGCACTCCTTCTTGATAAAAACATGTGGAAAACTAGGAATAGAGGGACACTTCCTCAACATGATAAAGGCATATATATTAAAAACCCCGCTGCCAATCTCATACTCAGGGATGAATGACTTTCCCTCCAAGACCAGGAAAAAGACATGGGTGGCCACTGTCACTCTGTTACTCTTCACTTGCCAGAGCAATCAGGCAAGAAAAAGAAATAAAAGGCATACAGATTGAAAAGGATGAAGTAAAACTTTCACTATTTATAGACGACATGATTCTAGTATAGAAAGATCTGAAAAATCTACAGCAATGCTACTAGAGTTAATAAATACACCAAAATGGTGTGGGACAATATCTACATGTAAAATTCAGTAGTGTTTCTATACACGAGTAATGAACAATCTGCAGAGGAAATTAAGGGAAAAAAATAACATTCATAATTGCAACCAAAAGAATCAAACATCTAGGAATAAATTTAACCAAGGATGTAAAGGAGTTATACTCAGAAAACTATAAACCATTACTGAAATAAATCAAAGGAGACTTAACTAAATAAGAGGACATTCCATGTTTATGGACTGGAAGACTAAATATTGTCAATCCTTCCCCTAGATTCTTAATCTCTTCTGTTTCTTGCTCTTCTCCTCTAATTGTGGTGAAGATGCTAAATGACAAGAACTCTAAGCTTTCTCCTATAAGAAGAAAATCTTTGCTCAGCTAGAATGAGGAAGCCATGCAGTTATCTGAGGTTATAGAATGTATATTGTTGGGGCCGTGATTTCAGTTCTTTGGACAACCACAAATCTAGTGGTCACCTTGGGAGAATAACAGTTTTTATTATTTTTGGCACTAGCAATGCCTTCTATTTATATCCTCTTTAAGAAATAAAAAAAAAGTGTATATGTAAGATCATTTTCTTATGGCCTTCTAAAGGCTAGTTTCTCATCATCTCCAGGCTTGTGACTAATTTTCTTCAAGGATGTTAGGTTTTCCCAGTTCTTTCCTCTCTCTTCCTGTAGGATCTTCCTGCTAGTGGCCTGGGTGCTTTGGGTCCTGGTGTCCACATTTCCTTCTGTGGATCCCATGGGGATAAAGGTAGCTGGGGGAGTTTGTCTGTAGCACTTCATGTCACCTGGGTGACAGACTTCACATCACCAGGCAATGCCTTGAAATGGCTGTCCTTGAATATTACATTTACTGGTGGAGTAAAGCTGAAAGAAAATCTCCTTTTGCCTTTTCCCTTCCATTTACAGTCACTCCCGAGAATCAAGGTTGAGTGGCAGTTGAAAATTAGATGCTGCTGCTCCCATTTGTTAGTTAAAAATAACTGCTCTGCATCCTTGGTGCAATTATCCAGGGGCTGTTTTCAGCAAATGTTTATGACAGAGAGAGACATTCGCCAATTCACTGCTTATTCAAGGAGAATAGCACTTATTTGTTGTTCTCCTGCAAATAGACCACAGGGGATGCAAGTGGCAATTCCCTTGCATTTTTCTCTAGATTTGCAGGGTTGTTTTGATACAGAAAAGTGGCTAGTAAGGAGAGAAGGTAGGAAGAGAAGACATTTAATATGATTCTAAAAAAGAGGTGGTAAACTGGGTTCAATGGGGGAGAATGCAATTGGTTCTGGGCAGTGATTTTGCTTGTTTGTTTTTTCTGGGCAGTTTTAATAAAAAAAAAAAAAGAGAGAAATGACCAGATCTTCATTTAAATGGACTTAAACCCAAAGGAGCCAGACCACTTTGAAGATTTGAGGTTTCCCTCTATGCCCCCATGTCCTCCGTCAGAGCTTACCCCAAGCTTTGATGTAAGAGCCATGGAGGGGGAGTTTTCCTGCCTTGTTCTGAGCCAGGGCTGTCCTCACATCTAAGTGAAAAGCCCTGCCTTTGTCTGCTCCCTCTCCTGTCTCCTTCCTTGTGCTGTCCTCTCCTTTTTTCTTCTCAACCTTTATTATCTGTTTCCTATAATCCTGCGTGTGATGGTGGAGAGGGCAGTGACGGCTATGCCTATGGCGTTAGGCTGGTGGGAACAGTGTAGTGGACCCCCGGGGGTGGGGGTTCTCCCTCTCTGATCATAGGGGCATGAATCTGTTTTTGGGGTTTTACCAGTGTAGTGACTTTTTAACTTCAATTTGCTAAAACAGAGACTGTACCATTTGCCATGAAGGCAGCATTAAATCTGAACATTAAAAGGCCACGTGCAGAGAAAGACTTTGTAGAACATGGCTTTTGGATATCAGGGTGAGCTGGGAAGGGACCCAGCCTGGGACCAAGAGTCAACCTGCCCTAAGACTGGGTATAAAAATCAAAGAGCAGTGGACTCAACTCCAGGTGAGGTTTTAGGCAAAATTGAGTCATAGAAGATTCCACCATATGCCTGTTTTTCCGGCTTCTATCCAGCTTAAGGCTTCTTTCTTACTGAGATAGGAAGGAGATGGATACTGAAAAACTAAGGTGTGTTTAGGAGTATGATGAATCATAGACGCAGTAATACAAACATGGGCACGTGTTTCACACTAAAGAATATTTTGTGAGGCAAGAAAATTGTGCTCCCCTTTCAAGAGAGATCACGCTGATTCTGGGTCCTCAAGAAGCGAAGAGAAGAGATTGTTGATAAACTACCTTTCTGTTTTCTCCTCTTGACAAGACCTCATTAGCAGCAGGTGGAGCGGGTGAATGAGTAGGAGGAGGGGAAGTAGGCACTGGGAATGGAGGTGAGAATAACAGAATATTTTACAGATAATATATTCAATAGTGCATAGCAGAAGAGAGAGAGAGAAAGAGATGGAGAACTTGACATCTAGAGTTTCTATCTATAAAGAAATTAAAAAGGACAACACATTATGTGGCCTCCAAGATACTTGCAGTAAAAATGGGTTGGAGTCAGGCAAATCACAGATCCAGGTATTGCGAGGGTGGCTAGATGTTGTTTGGAAATAAAAAAAAGCATGGGTTTGTTTGCATGGTTGTCTCTTTTTCTTTTCAGTAAAAGCAGATGAGGAAATGCTTTTCTTCAAACCATATTGCCATATTGGCTTTCTCTTTTGGAAGATTTGATTTCTAAATGACAGGTGACAGAGGGCCACATAATTTCTCCATTATGTTTCATTCAGAAGGTTTCCATTTTTCAGGTCTTAGTGCAAGAGAGTTTCAACTGCATTTTCCTTTATTCTCTAAAGGGAGTTTTACGGATCTCTGTTTTACACGAAGGTCAAGAGAAACTTTGCAAACTGCCGCAGAACATAAATTACAGAATCCGTGGCATAATTGTGAGGTCAAAAAAGCAACGTGGAATACATTAGTGAAAGGCTAGATTAAGATGGCTTGAAGTGCTAATTTATTTCTCTCACATGTGCAGCATAAAGTCTCTGTCGTGCTCATTAGGCCGAGCCTTTCCCATATTCATCCACAGAGCTGCTGCTGCCTAGTCAGGCAATTACAGCTGGTGAGCAGGGACTCACTAATGGTGAGAATTATTATGCAGACAAAAATGAGCTGGGAGCAAGTGAAGCAATCTTCACCTCTCTGACAAGCAGGATGAAATTATCAACAGAGCAGATGCAAAGAACAGGAAACCCAGTCAGCTCTGGGTTTGGCTCTCCTTTGTGGGTTTCATATTGCCTATTAAAGGATGCAGAGACCTCCAGGGTTCACAGTCCTGCCAGGTGATGAGACTCCCAAACATGAGTGATGAAGTGGCAATGCATGGCTGATGGCCAGCTGGAGGCCGTGACAGTGCTGTGGGAGGGAGAAAGGCGCTGCGGTGTGAGATTTTTCTAGGAGTTGGGTGTCAGTTTCCTGCATCTGCCATAACAAAGTTCTACAAACTGGGTGGCTTAAAACACCAGAAATTCATTGCCTCACAGTAATGAGGGCAGAAATCAGAAACCAAGGTGTCAGTAGGCCATGCACCCTCTGAAACCTGTAGGCAAGAATCCTTTCTTGTCTATTCCAGCTTCTGGTATTTGCTGGCCATACTTGGCATCCCTTAGCTTGTAGATGCGTCACTCCCAATCTCTTCCTCTATCTTCACATGGCCTTCTCCCCTGTGTGTCTGTCTGATTCTCTCCTTTTCATAAGGACTCTAGTTATACTGGATTAGGTCCCACCTTAATCCAGTTTGGCCCCATCTTAACTGATCACATCTTCTCTTCCAAATAAGGTCACGTTCACAGAGCTGGGAGTTCAAACTTGAACATGTCTTTTTTGGGGGCACAATTCAACACATCACTGGGTCTTAAGACAAGTTATGAAGGAAGAAGCCTATGTGAGTGGTTGGCAAGGATGGGGACGTCTGTCCACAAGAGGGGCACCATGGGCAGAGGGTGGCGATGGCCTCAAGTGGCCTCTCTAAAGGGCCAAGGGACCTGGAGAAGCAGATCTCCGTAGGGAAACAGTGGGCACCAGGGGTTGGAAGGCAGAGTGGAACCCACTGTGGATAGATTCAGGGTTGCCCCCTTTCTAGGTTGCCTGCTGTGACTCAGTGTGGAATTCCCATAGCGCGTTTTTGTGCCCTGCTTCTAGAATGGTACTGTTTACGAGGATTCATAATTCAGAGACTAACATGGACTGAGGTTGCACATCTGTAGGGTCACCAGGGGTCAGTGGGGCCCCGGTGATCCTAGAAATCAAGTAGTAAAGTAGCAACTTCCCTACACACCCATTATGGACAGCTATTACTTGAGCTTAGACTGACTGGGCTCAAGATATTGTGTTAAGTATTAGGGATTCAAAGAGGTTTAAGACTTGGTTGAATTCATGAAGCTTGCAGTCTAGATAGAAAGAGAACCACATGCAAAGTATAGAAACTAAATGTCTGAGAACTTTACTGGGACAGGGCTGTTGGGTGTGTACCTTAATGCCACCTCTTGTATAGCTTGTAGGACTTTGGGTTTGCTACCAAATCTTTCTCAGTCCAAGCAGAACAGGACCAAGAGTACCCCCCTTGTAAGGAAGCCGAGCTGATTCCACGGTATGTGGCACATAAGAACTTTGCTAAGGAAGAGGTTGCAATAAATGGCAGCTCTTTATAAGGGATTCTCCCCATGGAGCCTAGATGCCGGCTTGCTGGGATGACCATGTGCCTTAAAAGTCCATTAAAATTGGTGTCTGCTCAAGTTTCTGGAGGCTCTGTAACCTCCACTTCACCTTGCTGTTCCTACTGAGCTCTTGATCTGTCTTCCGTGCTTTGCCTCCCATGAGAGCTTTCTGTAGTGCACCCCCAGAGGACATAACTCCTGCTCCTTCATTCTCACAAGGCTACCAACCCAAAGCAGGCTTTTAATGACATTTGGGGGGCAGTGTTGGGGGTGATTTTAATTTACAGAATATACAACTTTACAACTTGCAACTTAATATTAGATATTCCTGTTTTTAAAATACTCTCTCCTGCATCCTACTCTGGGGCCAAGTCACTGACTATAGAGGTGAAGGCTCTGGAATCCTGCCATTTTGCCTTGGGGCTATCCCTTAAGATTCGATGAAACTGGGCGGGCCATGGTGGCTCAGCAGGTAAGAATGCTTGCCTGCCATGCCCTAGGACCCGGGTTCGATTCCCGATGCCTGCCCATGTTAAAAAAAAAAAAGAAAAAAGATTCCATGAAACTTACACCTAAAACTCATGAGCTGCCTGGGTCTAGCTGTGCCAATCCCATCCCAACTCAGCATTAATAGAAACAATTGACCCCTTCCCCCCCACCACCCATGAGCTAATGCCCTGATTTATGCCATTGTTACCATGATTTCTCATAGGATTGCACCAGAAATGCCCTGCAACCCCTTTTCACATCCTGTTTGATAGCTATTAACTGGGCTTCTGCTGTAGAGGAAGGAGGGGTAACCTCCTTCCTGGCATCAAATTAGAGAAAGCATAAAGCAGGTTTCTGGGTTTAGCAGGGCCTCAAGACAAGTATATGCCTTAGTTCATCCATTAACTTAATCAACCAATAATGGGCCAACAATGAACTCCGCTGTGACGTGGGTGCTGGCAGTACAGCAATGAGTGACACAGATGAGGGGTTAAACCCCATGAAACTCAAGTCTTACTGGTAGAGACAGACTATAAACACATAAAGAATAAACAACAAGTACAATTAATAAAAATACAGAACAGAGAGTAGTAGGTTAGGGTGAGTGAGATTCAGGACTTGCCTGGCCCTGGCAAGTTCTAGGAGTGTCCCTTGTATTGATTCGCATCCAGGGGCAGCAGATCAGGAAACTGGAGCTTAGGGAGTTCCCGCAAGTCCTCTGAGGCTGTAACCTAGAGGTTTGTAGGTCTGGACCTTGAATGGAAATCCTTCTGAATGTAGGGTCCACCTGCTGCCCATTTTCTCTATGTGACTCTCAAACAACCTCCAAATATGGCCATTTGGGCTAGGGGAAGCTGAGCTCTGGGCTCAAGGTGGTGCCAATATTAAACCAAAGAGCTAAGAAAGGAAACCAAGGTGCCGGACATCAGAGCTGGACAGCGTTCCATTGTACCCACTCCTTCTGGGGCATCAGGCAAGGACACTGGGAGGAGCTTAGGGTGCCGAGGCTGGGGAGTTTGACTGATTCTTAACAACTGGAAGAGCCACCCATGTTTTCTTATTGGGGATTCCACATACAGAGTAGAATTTTAAGCAGATCATCAAGCCCCAGAAAGGACAAAGGCATGAGGGTGGGGGCCTTGCCTCAAGTGTGAGGTCAAATATATTAGGCAGCCTTGAGGGTACAGGAATAGAAAGGGCTGGAAATAAGATTTAGTCTGGGTTAGACACTGCCAAGTCTTCTAAAGGAAGTGACCCAGAGATTATTCTTTTTTTTTTCCTTAGTGGTTTAATGGAAATGCCAATATTATGAACCTAAAGTGATTAAAAGAGACTTGAATGTTTCAATGAAAATGCAAGGCGAGATTATTATTTCTTTTGCTAATAATTCCATGCATTTGAAATTTCCTGGTGAAGAGTGCAAAGGCAAAGAAAGTTCAATTTCTATGATTGCACATACTTTAGAAATTAATATCCAGCAAGGAAATAGAGTTCTGGATATTTGTTAAAATAGTTTATAGCTTTTCAGAAACAAACCTATATTTGCACATATTTGAATACATTAATTTACTTAAGAAAGGAAATATTCATTTCAGTCCAGCATCACAATGCCCATTTTGGATCTTAAAATAAATTCTCTTTCTAGACTGTGCACATGTGGATTCTTTTTGCATTATCCTTGTTGCTCCAGACTTCAGGGAGCCCTGAGAAGTTTCAACTTGAGTTCCAGTATGCTGACTCTTTCCTTCTCCTCTTTTTATCCCTTCCCCTTGCTTCTGGGAAAAACATCATTAAAAGATGGTCAGTGGTCCTAGCTAGTAGAGGGAATGGCAGAGCCATGGAGAAGGACTGTCCTTTCCACCCTAAAGGACTTCCATGGTGCATTTAAAATTTTGGAAGCATAATCTGTCTTAACTCTGCACGTTCAGCTGAGTTTGGATTTGGAAATGCAATGTATTGTGAAGTCAAGGCAGTGAGTAACAAAGAGAGCTTATTTGTCTCCATCTTATTGTGAACTCTGTGGCATGGAGTGAATTGCATGCCCACAAAGCATATGCTGAAGTGTCAAGCAGTATTTCAGAATGTGGCCTTATTGAGAATAGGTTTGTTATGCATGACAAGCTAGGGTCATACTGGAGTAGAATGGGCCCTTAATCTAATATGACTGATGTCCTTATAAGAAAGGGAGAGAAAACAGAGACAGAGAGGAAAGCACAGATAGCAAGAAGAATGCCATTGGATGATGGAGGTAGAGATCCTCAAGGATTACTTGCCACCACCAGAAGCCAGGAGAGTGGCACAGAACAGATGCATCCCTACAGATTTCTAAGGAAGTCTGGCCTTGCCAACACCTTGATTTAGGACTTCTGGCCTCCAGACCTGTGAGAGAATGCATCTGTGTTGTTTTTCAGCCACTAGTTTGTGGCAATTTGCTGTGGCTGCTTCAGGAAACATACAAATAGCCAGAGAAGATTCTGTTCTTGCAAGAGATATTAAATCTATGCAAGTTGGAAAATTGTCTCCCAGTTTTCACAACTGCAACTAGCACAACACTGTAGCATTATTAAACTCCACTGAATGCTTGAAGGGAGCACAAAGCTGTAAAACTCTTGTGACATCTCAGCCCTGGCTTTCCAGTATCATTGTTTTTAGAAGCTTTTGGTCCAACTGCATCACAGGGTCACCACTAAAGACCTGCTTCTCGGTCCAATACAGCTGTTGGCACATTGCAACAACAAAGTAACTATAAATGGTGAGCTTGTGACAATTTCCTCTCAAACAAAGCCTCCTCTCCTTCTCACCCCAGCCAAAGGAAGCAGATTGAATTAAAATCGTTAACGTCAAACAATCCTCTCAGATATGTCCCTTTCCCTTATTTCCATGGAATAGCTTAATGCCAATTCTTGCTCCTTCTAGAAAAAGAGCTGGGAATGCCTGTTACATAAGCAGTTTTCCCTACCTAAGCACAACCAAACAATAATCTCTCCCCATCCCCCAAAGAAACCAAACAGTTTAGTATTTCTTTCAAAGATAAATTTTGTTTTCTTAAATGTCAGGTAAAGATTCAAGAGAGAGTTTTTTTTTCATTGTGAAAAATAACACACACACACACACACACATATATGGCAATAAATTTTAAAAGCACACTGCAACAATTAATTATAGATTTCAGAGTTTGGTATGGATTACAGTTCCACAATTTTAAGTTTTTTTCTTCTAGCTGCTCCAAGACACTGGAGGTTGAAAGAAATAGCGATACAATAATTCAGCAGTCACACTCCTTTGTTAAATCCTATCTTCTCTGTTAAAAACTCCACCTTCACCTTTGATCTTTCTCCCAATCTTTAAGGGTATATGGGCTATGCCCATTGTAACTTTTTCATTTGGAAAGGGCAGTTGATAATATGGAATAGGGGGATGGAACTAGTTGATGTTCTGGAGAGGCTGGGCCCTCTGGCCTTCAGGACATACCTGGCCTAGGAACCCCTCTGGAGGTTGTAGTTTTCTGGAAAGTAATCATAGTGCATGGAAACTTTGTAGAATTTCATATAAGGCCCTAGGTGTTCTTTAGGGTTGAAAGGAATGGTTTTGGTTAGGGTTTGGCAAACCGTGATAATAACACCAGCTGAAGCTTGCATTAGAGTAGCCTCCAAAGTAGCCTCTCAAATCTATTTGAACTCTCTCAGCCATTGATACCTTATTTGTTACAATACTTTTATCCCTTTTGGTCAGGAAGACATTGCTGATCCCACAGTGCGAGGGCCAGGCTCATCTCTGGGAGTCATTTCCCATGTTGCCAGGGAGACTTTCAACCCTGGATGTCATGTCCCATGGATGGGGGAGGGTAATGATTTTACTTGCAGAGTTGAGCTTAGATAGAGAGAAGCCGTATCTGAGAAACAAAAGAGGTTTTCTAGAAGTAACTCTTAGGCAAAACTATAGGTAGGCTTGGATTCTCTGCTACATAAGTAAATTTCAGAAGAGCAAGCCTCAAGGTCAAGGACTTTGCCTGTTGACTTGGGAGTCCCTAATATCTGAGACAGTATCAGAGGTTTCCCCAGTGATAAAGTTCAATAGGTCCATATTTTTTCTTCTATCCCTCAAGCGACTTTGCCAGTACTTTTAAACTATCTGCTCAGATTATTTTGGGATATATTCAGGCATTACATTAAGCTATACAGAATTACAAGACCTCATTTCCATTCTGGGCCCTCTGAGTTTGGGTTGTTTAAATGATCTACAGGGGGCAATTTTTTAAACATAGCATTTCTTCTATTCCATGTGCTTTTCAGCCTTCAAGTTTTCAAAAAGAGAAGATTTTAATAATACTTCTTCTTCTTTCTGCTCCTCTTTCCTCAACCCGTGAACCTATGTCCTAATTCTAATCCTTGGTGTATCATCCTAAACTCCCTCCTGTCATTTCTTTGTCTGTGTTCCTAAATCTCCTGCCTGAAATTCCCTTTGAGTAGCAAGTAAATGAATACCCCAGTTTTGATAATTTTTGGAGAAAGAAGTAAATTTCCAACAGATTCTCAAAGAACCTAATATGTGTGACGTCTCACATAAACCTCTGGGAGTATAGACCATTTAGTCCATCTTTTCTAAAAAAATATCTTTAACAGCTTATATTTAATTTTATGTGGCCTCTCTCACTTATTCAAGCTGGGACTATGCACTGCCCAATCACACTACACCAGCTAAAATCACTGAAGGAACTGCCAGCTCTTCTCACTTATGTGATCTGTTTCATTACTTTGTCACTACGCCATCTGGTTGAAATGGCTGCTGAGGGTGGCACAAACGTCCGTAGGCAGGCACTGGCTGTTAGCAGGGCAGTGGTGAGAGCTGAGAGGGTGTCAGGGATATACTAGGTTCAACTGTTCTGTCTTCCCAGGCTAGTGTTCTGTTTGCCCCAAGAAAGGGATACAACCTCCAACTGACCAACGCCAAAGGGCCTCAGCAGGTGTATTCACTTCTGGACATAGAGCCCACTTAGCAGAGATGCAAGAATCACTTTACTGGTACTGGGACTCCAAGGAAGCAATGGGGAGTTTCAATCAGTCTCCTGGACCCAGAGATGCTAGGGGCTGAGTGGAAGTAAGCTGAGTGGAGGGAAAGAAGAGTGCCCCGACCCCCCTTGGACTTTGTCCTTCTGCCTGTCGTCAAACCCACTTTGGCCCATGAAGATAGAAACTCTGGAATGGCAGAACTTAAGTTCTTGTTGGGGCAAGCTATGGCTATGAGGCCAAATGAATTTCTTCTGTATATAGAAGTAATGTGGAGAGGGAAGGAGGAAGCATTACAGAGTCCTTCAGCATGGTTGAGGACCTTACCGTGCAACTGGTCTCCAGAGACTCCCTATTTGTAGTAATAAATAGTAATAACAATAATTCATCAAGTGCCTATAATATGGGCCAGCTGTGCGCTAAATGGTGTGCTTAGCATTTTACAGCCCATCCTCATTATTTGAGGAGTCCATATTTGCCAATTCTTCTATTTGCTAAAATTTATTTGTAACCTCAAGTCAATACTTGCTGCACTTCTGCAGCCATTCATGGATGAGTGTGGAGCAGTGAAGACTTTGAGTCACCTGATGCATGTGTCCCCAGCAGAGGTAGAAAAAGGCAACCCTTTTCCTTCTTGTTTTAGCTCTCACAGGCTAAGCAAGTGTCCTTTGTGCAGTATATTTAGTGCCACATTTTTTTCTGGATGCATTTTAGTGCTTTGCTTTTTTTGTTGGTGGTAGTTTCAGTATTGAAAATGGTCTTATGAGTAATGCCGAAGTGCTGTCTAGTGTTCTGAAGCTCAAAAAGGCTGTGATATGCCTTCTGGGAGAAGGTGCATGTGCTAGTTAAGCTTCATTCAGGCAGGAGTTATGCTCAATGTTAACCAATCAAAAATTATAATAAATAAAGGTATCTTTAAATAGAAACACATGTAAAATAAGGTTATGTTTTGATGATGTTCTGATTAATTGATGAAAATACTGTGACTAAAGGCAAGCAGGAAACTGCCTCTGAATTTCTTCTAGAAGCAATGGTTCAGGATTCACTAATTCAGTGTTTGCAGTAGTTTAACAGATAATGAGAATCACTTGCATATTTTATCTTAGTTATTGCTTATTAACCGTGTGTTCGGTATAATCATCATTCCACTTTGCAAATGAGGTGAGCTGCATGGGAAATTTATGCAACTCACCCAAAGGCACTTAGTAAGTGGCAGAACCAATATCAGAGCCACGCTCTTGACCATGATGCTCATGATTCAGGATTGCTACAGGCTTCTCCAAGGTGTGTTTGTGGCATTTGTTCACCTTCAGCTCAGCTCTGCTTTGGAAGGTGAATTCACACGAGAGTCATGGAAACCTGCTGCTTGTCTGGTTACTTTCAAAATGTTGATGGTCTTAGCTTGAACGTACTCCCTTGCTGCTTGTTGAGTTCTGGGGTGGCTTGGAGCTGTGTACCCCAGAAAAACATATTCTTAATCTTAATCCATTCCCATATGGGTGAGCCCATTGTAAGTAAGACCTTTTGATGAGGGGATCTTAGTCAAGGTGTGGACTAACAAGATGGGTCTTAATTCTTTCACTCGTAGGGAAGGACACAGAGAAAGAGAAAACTAAAAGGAGCAGCCAGAAGCTGAATATCAATAGAGCCCAGAAGAGAAGGGAAAAACTGGGAGAGGCCACTGCATGCATTGCCATGTGACATAAAAGCCGAGGACCAAGGATCACTGGAAGTCAGCTCCAGGATTCCAAGTCTTATGGAGAAAGCATCACATTGATGAGACCTCAATTTTGAACTGCTCCTAGCCTCAAAATCCCGAGCCAGTAAATTCCCATTGTTTAAGCCAACCCATTGCAAGGTATTTGATTTAGTGGTCAGGAAACCAAAACAAGTTCCTTCCAGGGGAAAGAAAGAGGAAGAGAAATTTAAATAAACATCCTTTGTCTTTGGTGTGAGAGAAGGGTTCACCATGTAGCAGATATTTCAATCTTCCTTTTCCCTATATAAATATAATAAAATAAAAATTCTCAGTGAGCAAAAACATTTGCCGTGAACAGGAAGCTATGGATTTTGCAGCCAGCATGGAGATGTGCAGGCATTTCACCACCAACCTCTCTGTGCCTCAGTTTCCTCATCTATAAAATTGGGATATTAGTTTCTGTGCTATGGGATTGTTATGAGGGTCGTTAAATGAATTACTATTTGTCAAACCCATAGGAAAGAATAAGTATCTATTAGTGATATGTAATATAAATGACATCCACCAGTTCTCATTATTCATAGTAGTTATGTTCTAGAAAGTTACTATAAACATTAGACTAGTTAGCACTGAACTTTGTCTCCCAGGGGAAGCACAGAGTTAGGTTCCTGTGAGCCTCTGGTCACAACATTTAACCAACTGATCAAAATATAATCTTGTTTTATGTGTACTTCTTTTAAAAGCCACCTTATTTAATATACATTGATAACTCATTAACACTGACCTCATGGCCAACAGCACTGCAATTCATGCCTGAATGAAGCTTATCTGACACATGTATCTTCTCCCGTGAGCCACACACAGCCCCCTTGCAGGTGGAACACTAGACAGCACTGCAGCACTACACCTGGGGGCTATCGCAAACAGTGAAATCAGCTAACAAAAGCACGAAAATGTGAAAAATGTGGCACGAATTATAGCATGGAAAGGATACTTGTTTACACTGCAAGAGTTAAAACAAGAAGGCAAAGCATTGTTTTGTTCAAATTCAGCTGGGAATGTGTGGGACAGGGGAATCCAATTTTTTGCCTCTACGATGGAAATGCTCTGAGTATTGGGGTTACAAATACATTTTAGGGAGGAGGTGAATTTGAAAATATGGAATCTGTGAAAAGTGAGGATTGACTCTCCATATTATTATAGATGATATATAATCTCATAATTGCTAAATAAATAAAAATCACCGCAATACTTAGTGGACTGAAGCCAGATTTGGCTTTCCTCTCCAGTGATCAAATTTGTTTTTCTTAGAAATCTATTTTTAAAACAGTATTAACCATTAAGTTATAGGTGGAGAAGGATATTTTAAAACATCCGTGTGAGTAAGGCCTGCTGGCCTCGCATTGTCCTGTGTCAAGATACTTGTCCCTGGGCCTGGTCCTTGCTCCCCAGCTCTTGCCACCACCAAAGCAGCCACCCAGCCATTGCTGCTCTTTTATAGCCCTGCCACTCCCTCAGCCTCTCCAGGGAGAGCATGTGCCCACGCTCTTGTCCCAGGAAGGTTCTGGTTCCAACTGCCTTCCTGACTCTGTGCACCTGGGACACAGGATCTGGTTTCTCTAGCAACTGCCTGAAAGGGACACATGGCCGAACCTTGATGTGGGGCAGCTGACATCCCGCGGCTGGCAGCTGTGGCCAGTGAGAGATGGGATAGTGGAGATACCCGGCAGAAAGCTTCTGTCCTAAGGCTTGCTGTGTCTGCCCACCCTGTCTGCCCATCAGGGCCGAGCCTCTTTGGAAGCATGGGACCAGGGCAGCCAGGCACCACCTAGTATAAGCCCCCATCTTTCTCTACCTCCTTTCCAATGTTCCTCATCCTCCCCACCCTGGAATTGCAACACCCCTAAAGCATTAGCATTTCAGCTTGGCCTTAGGTTCTGTTTTCTAGGAAACCTGGTCTAAGATCCTTTTCTAATTGTAATTATTCGCCTTACTTTGGCTTGCTGAGTTTGGTCTCTGCCTTGAAACTCTGCAGTCCCTTTGGACACTTTCTCCCTCTTCTTTTCACCACCAAGCCTGGTCCAGAGTATCAATTTCATTTTTACTGTTACTAATATCCATCCCCATTGTCATTGCCCTAGTTCAGTTCTTATCACCTCTGTCCCAGGCCCTTGCCCCAACCTTCTGCCTTTTCCAGTTCACCCACTATTGCCCTAAGATCTTCCCATCAGTTGGATGAGTTATTCTTTCCCTTAAAATCCCTTAATTCTGTCTAAGACTTGCAGAACAAATGCTAAGAACATCATTAACATCCCTTCATGATCTGGCCTTGACCCACCTTTTCTGAGTTGTCTCCTTTACCCCATTGTGGTTGTTTATTCAATCAGTATTTCCAATGTATCTTCTAAGTGTAAGTTCTGTGAGTGGCAAAGGGATGCTGAGCTCAGCAAAAAAGGGGCAGGATGTTCTTTTCTGTTCTCATGCAGCTTCCTAAGATTAAAACAGGGCAGCACTGCCCTCTTCATGCTTCCAGTCCTCTAGAGAGTATTTTCTCTTATTGCTGTCCATCCTTCCAGGCACAACTCATATACTGCCTTCTTCATGAAGGCTTGCTGAACACCCCCTGACTGGGTGGTTTCCATCTCCCTTGTGTCGCAGACAATGAGTTTACACTAGAGTTGTGCATCTAGGATTTCACTAGACCTGTTTGATGGCATGGACTGTCCGTGGCATCTAGTACAGGCTTTTGGATCATGTGTACTCAATAAATCTTCAACTGATTAGAGAGTTCTTGCATGAAGATGCCTCTTTTTGGAGTTCTTTTGTTATGGATTCTTTTTTTTTCTTAAAATGTAGTTTAGACATTGGTTAAAAACAGTTGTATGAATGAATGATATTCATTAACTGTCTCAACCCTGAAGACTCCATAATAGCAATTGTTAGTGTCCTTGGCAGATCTACTATGACAGATACCATATACAGCTTGGCTTAAATAACAGGAATATATTGTCTCACAGTTTTGGAGGATATAAGTCCACAGTCAAGGTGCTGGCAGGGCTTGCTTTCTCCCGAAGTCCATTATCATTCAAGCACCACTTTGTCACATGGCCATCTCCCTTTCTTTGTGCCTGCTGCTCTGGTTTCTGCTGACTTTGGCTTCTACTGCTGTGCTCAAGTTCATTTGCTTATATGGATTTCAGCCACATTGGATTAGGGCCCACCTTGGTTCAGTTTGGGCACACCTTAACTAATAGTAGCTAAGAGGTCCTATTTGCAATGGGGTCACACCTGAAGGACCTGAACTTAAGCCTTGAACATGTCTTTTGTGAGCGATATGATTTGATTTCCAACACTAAATAATTTCTCATATTTCCTTTTTCAAGCTGATGTATCTTTGGTCCTAAATACTGTTATTCTACTTCATAGATCAAAATGTCTTGAATGTAATGCATTTTAAATGTTTCTTCTTTATTCAGTTTGGAAACATTGATGAAGTAAACCCCCAAAAGGAATTTAACTGAAAATGTATTTTCTGGTTTTAGTGTCTCCCTGCTCCATTTCTATTTATTTAAACTAATCATCTGTAGGTGTAATGACCTACATGGTATCATAATGTGAAACCTAAGCAGCGGTTTATTGCATAATTCTTGCCATGTATTTGAGAAAGTTTCCTGCAGTCTTATAAGTTACATCTGTTGTTATGAATTTTATTGAAGTGTTTATTGCTTATTTCATGGGCTAGTAAGTCCTTGGCATTGGTTAGGGTGGATTTGAGCTTTTATGGATAGCTCCTCATGTGTCTCTCCAGAGAAGCAATCAAAGTTTCCCTTCCACCCATTGGTCCAAGAGACACTGGCTCTATGCTCAATTGTGTTACTGTCCATTTCTGAGACAATGAAGGGGAGCAAGTGCTCAAGTTATTTGCTCTTTCAAAACAGATTGAAAATAAAATATTCCCTGCTTATTATCTTTGCTTTAGTAAACATATGCACATTTTCTTTAAATGACTATGAAATGCACATAATACAACATTAAAAAATACATAAATAGGTGTGGAGTGAAAACTGTCTTCTTCCCATCTTGCCCACGAGCTACCAAGTTCAAGCTCCAGAAACTGTCTGGGTTTCTTTCATATCCTTCCAGAGATAATGTTTAAAAATTAAATTGGTGGTACAACATGTAATGTGAACCTCACTTTTTCCCCTAAATATGTCTTGGAGTTTATTGTGTGTTCGTGCTATAGGCAAGTCCATGATACCACTTCTTCACGCCTTTGCCTTATATCTGACACTGGTTTCTCATCCCATAGTAAAAGTCAAAGGGTCACTGGGGTAGCAGCACTAGGGAGCAAGTGTGGAAGCAGGAAGCTCCATTAGAAATTGCAACAATCCAGGCAAGAGGGGATGGTGGCTTGGACCAGTGGTGGCAGTGAAGGTGGTGATCAGTGGGATGGATTCTTGATCTTCTTTGAAGGTTGAGCCAATATCAACATATTAGATATGAAGAGAAAAATCCTGGATGTTTGTTATGCAGCAATTGCATAACGTTATTGTTGACCACAGGCCCTAGCTTGCTATGACTGTACCTTTCCCTATATACCATCTATTTTCAGTAGAAAATAGATGCATTGTTGACGTGCATTTGTTCTCCCACTTGCAAAAACTTTTTTTTTTTAATTTGTACATTTAATCATCATCATTGTCCACTCTAGGCATTCCTAAATTATACTGTCTCAGTCTTTATCCTCTTTCCTTCTGGTTTCATATATGCCTCCAGCCCTTCTGCCTCTATCATATTCACATTCAGCTTCATTTAGTACTTATATTATTGTGCTACAATCAGGTGGTATGGTGCTATCCATTTCTGAATTTTTACAATCAGTTCTGTTGCACAATCTGTGTTCCTTCAGCACCAAATGCCCAATCTCTACCCTATTTCTATCTCCTGATAACCTGTGTTCTTAACTTCAACTCTCAAATTTCACTAATTAATGTTAGTTCATATTAGTGAGACATATGGTATTTTTCCTTTCGTTTCTGGCTAATTTCACTCAGCATAATGCCCTCAAGGTTCATCCACATTGTTACACACTTCATAACTTTATTCTGTCTTACAGCTGGATAGTATTCCATGGTATGTATATACCACAGCTTGTTTAACCACTCATCTGTTGATGGACATTTGGGCTGTTTCCATCTCTTGGCAATCATAAATAATGCTGCTATAAACACTGGTATGCAAATGTTCATTTGCTTCCTTGCCCTCAGGTCCTCTGAATATATACCTAGAGATGGAATTGCTGGGTCATATAGCAATTCATACTTAGCTTCCCGAGGAACTGCCAAACTACCTTCTAGAGTGGTTGTTCCATTTTACATTCCCACAACAGTGCATGCATGCCTCTTTTTCCACATCCTCTCCAGCACTTGTCATTTTCTGTTTTGTTTGTTTTTGATAATGGCCATTCTATTAGGGGTCAGCTGATATCTCATTATGGTTTGATATGCATTTCCCTAATAGTCAGAAAAGTTGAACATCTCTTCATATGCCTTTTAGTCATTTATATTTCCTCTTCTGAGAAATGTTTGTTCATGTCTTTCGCCCATTTCTTAAATTGTAGTTTGCCTTTTTGTTATTGAATTGAAAAATCCCTTTATATATTTTGGATACTAAACCCTTATCTGATATGAGGTATCCAAATATTGTCTCTCATTGCATAGCCCACCTTTTTACTTTCTTGACAATATTCTTTGATGCACAAGAGTGTTTAATTTTGAGGAGTTCCCATTTTTCTATTTCTTCAATGCTCAGGCTTTGGGTGTAAGGTGTAGGAAACTGCCTCCCCTACACATTTTATAAGATATTTTCCTCCATTTTCTTCTAAAAGTTTTATGGTATTAGCTCTAATGTTTAGCTCCTTGATCCATTTTAAGTTAATTTTTGTATAAGGTGTGAGATGGATCCTTTTTCATTCTTTTGTATATGGATATCTAGTTCTCCAAGCACCATTTATTGAAGAGGCTGCTCTGTCCCAGGTGGGTTGGCTTGACTGCCTTATCAAAGAAAAATTGTCCATAGATGGTAGGGTCTATATATGAATATTCTATTTGATTCCGTTGGTCAGCATATCTATCTGTATGCTAGCATTATGCTGTTTTGACCACTGTAGCTTCATAATATGTTTTAAAGTCAGGTAGTGTGAAACCTCCCACTTCGTTTTTCTTTCTCAAGATATTTTTAACTATTCGGAGCACCCTTCCCTTCCAAATAAATTTGGTTATTGTTTTTTCTATTTCTGAAAAATCATTTGGAAAAAATAAGTAATTGGTATTGCAGTGAATTTATAATCAATTTAGGTAGAACTGACATCTTAACTGTATTTAGTCTTACTGACATCTTAACTCTATTTAGTCTTCCAATCCATGAACATGGTATACCCTTCCATTTATTTAGGACTTCCATGATTTCTTTTAGCAATTTCTTGTAGTTTTCTGTGTATTGGTCTTTTTTTATCCTTAGTTAAATTTATTCCTAAATACCTGATTCTTTTGTTTGTTATTGTAAATGGAATTTTTTTTACTTGATTTCGTCTTCAGTGTATAGGAACACTACTGATTTTTGGGTGTTGATCTTTTACCCTGCCACTTTGCTGTACTCATTTATTAGCTCTAGTAACTTTGCTGTGGCATTTTTGGTATTTTCAATGTATAGTAGCATATCATCTGCGAACAGATTTTACATCTTCCTTTCTAATTTGGATGGATTTTATTTCTTTTTCTTGTTTAATTGCTCTGGCTACAATTACCAGCACAATGTTGAATTACGATGGTGACAGTGGGCATCCTTGTCCTGTTTCTGATCTTACAGGGAAAGCTTTCAGTCCTTTCCCATTGAGGATGATGCTAACTGTGGGTTTTTCATATATTCTCTTTATCATGTTGAGGAAGCTCCCTTCTATTCCTACCCTTTGAAGTGTTTTCATCAGGAAGAATGTTGAATTTTGTCAAATGCTTTTTCTGCATCAGTTGAGATGATCTTGTATTTTTCTGCTTTGATTTGTTAATATGGTGTATTACATTAATTGATTTTCTTATGTTGAACCGTCCTTGCATACCTGGAATAGATCTCACTTGGTCATAGTGTATAATACTTTTAAAGTGCTGCTGAGGGCGGGCCCTCAAGCAAGAATGCTTGCTTGCCATGCCAGAGGACCCAGGTTCATTTCCTGGTGCCTGCCCATGTAAATAAATAAAAAAAAGTGCTGCTGAATTCGATTTGCAAGTATTTTGTTGAGGATTTTTGCATCAATATTCATTAGAGAGATTGGTCTGAAATTTTCTTTTCTTGTAGTGTCTTTGGCTTTGGTATTAGGGTAATGTTGGCTTTATAGAATGAGTTAGGTAGATTTCCCTCCTCTTCATTTTTTTGGAAGATTTTGAGCAAGATTCGTACTAATTCTTTCTTGAATGCTTGGCAGAATTCACATGTGAAGCCATCTGGTCCTGCACTTTTCTTTTTTGGGAGCTTTTTAATGACTGATTCAATCTCTTTACTTGTGATTGGTTTGTTGAAGTCATCTATTTCTTCTCGAGTCAATGTTTGTTGTTCATGCCTTTTTAGGAAGTTGTCCATTTCATCTACATTATCTAGTTTATTAGCATATATCTGCTCATAGTATCCACTCATTACCTCCTTTATTTCTGTGGAGTCAGTGGTTATGTTTCCTCTTCCATTTCTGATTTTATTTATTTGCATCTTCTCTCTTTTTTTGTCAACTTAGCTAAGGGCCTATTGATTTTCTCAAAGAACCAATTTCTAGTTTTGTTAATTTTCTCTATTGCTTTCATATTCTCAATTTCATTTATTTCTGCTCTAATCTTGGTTATTTCTTCCCTTTTGTTTGCTTTGGGGTTAGTTTGCTGTTCTTTCTCTAGTTCTTACAAGTGAACAGTTAATTCCTTGATTTTTGCTTTTCCTTCTTTTTAAATATAGGCATTTATTTAAAGCAATAAATTTCCTTCCTAGTATTGCCTTTGGCTGCATCCCATAATTTTGATATGTTGTGTTTTCATTTTCATTTGCCTCAAGATATTTACTGATTTCTCTTGTAATTTCTTCCTTGACCCCTTGACCCACTGATTGTTTAAGAGTGTGTTATTTAGCCTCCATATATTTGTGAATTTTCTGACCCTTTGCCTGTTATTGATTTCCAACTTCATTCCATTATGATCTGAGAAAGTATTTTGTATGATTTCAATCCTTTAAATTTATCAAAACTTGTTTTGTAACACAGCATGTGGTCTATCTTGGAGAATGATCTGTGAACACCTGATAAAAATGTGTATCCTACTGTTGTGGGGTATAATGTTCTGTAAAGGTCTGTTAAGTCTACTTCATTTATTGTACTATTCAAATTCTCTGTTACTTTACTGATCCTCTGTCTAGATATTCTGTCCATTGATGAGAGTGGGGAACTGAAGTCTCCAACTATTATGGTAGAGGTTTCTATTTCTCTCTTTAGCTTTGTCAGTATTTGCTTCATGTACTTTGGAGCACTCTGGATCAGTGCATAAATATTTTTAATTGTTATGTCTTCTTATTGAATTGTTCCTCTTATTAACACATAGTGTCCTTGTCTCTTTTAATTGTTTTCAATTTGAAGTCTGATTTGTCAGATATTAGTACAGCTACTCCCACTCTTTTCTGATTGTTGTTTGCATGAAATATCTTTTTATAACCTTTCAATTTCAGCCTATTTTTTGTCCTTGGGTCTAAAATGAGTCTCCTGTAGACAGTGTATAGATGGGTCCAGTTTTAAAATCCATTCTGCCAGTCTATGTCCTTTGATTGGGGAGTTTAATCCATTAATATTTAGTGTTATTACTGTAAAGGCTGTACTTTCTTCAACCATTTTGTCTTTTTGATTTTATATGTCATATCTATTTTTTTTTTCTGTTTTGACCTTTACTGATAGTCTTCATTTCTACAATCTTCTCCAGACCTCTCTGGAGATAATACCTTGCCCCACTAGTATCTATAAATTTGTAGTTGTGCCAGGGATAAGGTACATCCCATTCATGACCATATCTCCCCAAATTTTTACTACCCCAAATTCTTCTCCTCCCAGGGCAAAAAGACTAATGAGTAAAAGAAGCAGACTTTGCAATTTATGTACTCTATGGCTAATTCCTTCCTTTTTGGTGTTAAACAAATTAAGGAAGTCTTCTTTGATGACTACCCAATCATAGTGCAGAAAGCAAGTCCTCTAAACAAGCAGGGGTGAACAACTGGTGACATTTGTGCAGTTCTACACAAAAAGTGAACCCAAAATAAACTTCCAAGCCAATCTTATTAAGTGATATATCAAGTGTCTTTCTACACATAGTTCCATTGTCCATAACCTCTTGGACATGCAAATCCCTAGTCACTAGCATTGCTTCCCATCATTCTCCTTTCACCACCTCTCACTCCATTCACCACTCCATTCTCCTAGCTATGCCTCCATGAATGTCCCATGTTTCTCTTTCTTGGGGTCTTTGGATAACTCTGGTGGTTGGCAGCTTCTAAGATGGTCCCCAGGTGTCCCTGCCTCCTGGTGTTCACCCCATATATAATCTCTTCCCCTTGAGTGTGGGCTGGACCTAATGAGTTGCTTAAGGAATAGAATGAGCAAAAGTGATGGGATGTCCCTCCCAAGATTAGGTTACACAAGATAATGATTTCCATCTTCTTGTGCTCTCTCTGGCTCTTCTCACTTACTCAATCTCATGAAACTAATCACCATGTTGTGGGCTGCCCCATGGAGAGACTGACATGGGAGCACCTTAGGGCAGCTTCCAGTCAACAGCCCAAAAAGAAACAAATGCTGCCAACAATCACCTAAGTGAGACTGGAGCAATCCTCCCCCATTGAGCCATGAGATGCTGATACTTTGACTGAGGACTTGTGAGAAACCCTGACCCAGAGAACTCAGCTAAGCCACATCTGGGTCCCTAACCCTTAGTACTGGTGAGAAAAATAAATGTTATGGTTCTAAGTGCTAAGTTTGGGGGTAATTTGTTATGCATCAATAATTAGCCAATACCCCTAAATCTTGACAAACATCATATGCATCCTGCAGCTAGAATTAGAGCAAATCTCGTTCATTTTTTCTAAAACAGCAGTTATGAGGATATGCTATAGACATATGTAATAGGCAATACAATCAAGGGGATTGCACATAACCTATACTCTGTCTCCTACTTGTAAACTCTACATGAGCTCCTACCTGAAGGACAGGCTAGTCATTATCTCCTTAGAGAATTCCAACGTCCCAGTCCCAGACATGGTGAGGAATGGTTTCTTTGTGCTCTCCTGGCACCTTGGCTGAGTGATTTTGTAGGCTTCATCATATTGAAGTTGCCTGTTTGTTTCCCTATCCTCAAGGGTCAAGGACTTGATCAAAGGAGTTTCTTTCCTCCTGCTGCTGATTCTAACCCCTTCTCTGCACTGATAGAAAGAATGAAAAAAAGGATGTCTTTAATTAAGAGAATATTGTAACTATGTTTTGATATTTCTATTTGCATTTTAAGATACAATCACAAAACCCTTCCTTCCCAGAAGTATAGCTGGGGTGGGACTGGGGTGCAGGGAGTGCATGCCCCTGAGTACCCTCTTCCCCAACTGTAGAAACTGTGATTAAAAGACCTTCAATGGGAAAAAAAAAGACTTTAATGAAGTGATGGGAAATTTTCTGGAGAAATATCAACAGCCAGCTGTAAGGCAGTGGTCAAAGGGCGGCGCTTTCTATGTGTTTGTTCCCCAACCCCCAAAGGTGCAAGCTCTGTGCCCACTGCTGTACACCTCAGATGCAGACCCCATCGTCCATCCCTGCTCTGTGATGTATGAGCCTGGCCCATGGCCATGGCTGATTTGTTGGAGCTGGGCAGCCATGCTAATGAGATTCTCTAAAGAGGGAATTGGTAATTTTGGATGGAGAGGCACAGGGAATTGCTATCCTGGGACTGAGTCAGTGCATTATATTGATGTAGTGCACTTCTCCTACCAATTAGCTGGAATTAGAGCAACTCTCATATGTTCTTTCAAAAAAAAAAAGCAGTTAGGAGGATATGCTATAGAAATTTGTAATAGGCAGTACAGTCCAGGGGATTGCACATGACCTATACTCTGTCTCGAACTCTGCTCTTGGGCAAACTGATGCCAGAATGCAATTAATCCTTTGGCAGTGTTGATACCTTGCTGAGTCTATAGATCAGTTCCTGCTGCTGGATTCCTTTCTGAACCCCCTGGATCCTGCCTGTTCCAGCCTGTTTTTCTAGTATCTTCTTTGATATCGTCAGCCTCTCCACTTTATTTCTCTTAGAATTATACCTTATCCCCTGGAGTCCATTAGTTACTTGGTAGCAAGTAAATTCCATTGGACTCCTCCCATCTGGGTGGGAGGCAATTATGCACCCTCATTCTGGATCTGGAATTTTGTGAATTTTCTTCCTTGCCTAGTCTGACTCTGCTAGCATGACCATTGGTAGAGTCATCGAGTGCTTCTATAAATCATGTTAGCCTACAATATATCTATTAGGGGTTGCTTTGGCAGCATGGGACAGACCACTGGGTACCACGGCTTAATCAAATAGTTGTTTGTCTTTCTCATGCAGCATGAAGCCTGAAGGTCAGTGGCCCTGGGTTGGTGTCAGGCTCCCTGATATTAATGACCCTGGCTCCTTCTGTCTTTAAGCTCCTACTTCCTTACTATGCAGCTTTCTTCTTTCTGATCTCAAGATGACATTACAGGCATGCTTCATGAAGGAAGAAGGGGAGTGATTGAAAGGCAAAATGCATATTCCAGTGGAGTCTGTCCCTTTTATTAGGAAAACAATTGGTTTTCTCATATCCTGCCGGGTAGAATTCTTTTTTAAAAAATATTTTATTGCAAAATCTTCATGCACTTACCGTCCATCCACAGTACACAAGCAATGGTTCGCATTATCACCCCATAGTTGTGCATTCACCACCATGATAATTTTTGGAACATTTGTATCACTCCAGAAAAAGAAATAAAAAGAAAAAGGAAAAAACTCATACATTCCATACCTTTTACCTCTCCCTCTCATTGACCACTAGTATTTCAATCTACTCAATTTGTTTTTTACCCCTTATCCCCCCTATTATTTATCTATTTATTTTTCCTTATTTTTTTACTCATCTGCCCATAACCTGGCAAAAGAAGCATTGGACACAAGGTTTTCAAAATCATGATCACATTGTAAAAGCCATCCAATCATCCTCAAGAAACGAAGCCACTGCAACACAGTCCAACAGCTTCAGGCACCTCTTTCCACCCATTCGGACACACCATAAACTAAAAAGGGATTTCTATGCAATGCAAAAGAACAACCTCCAGGATGACCTCTTGACTGAAATCTCCTAGCCACTGACACTTCACCTGGTCCCACTTCTCTCTTCCCCCTCTTGTTCACAAAGGCCCCTCCAATCCCATGATGCCGAGTCCCAGCTCATCCTGGGAGTCCTGTCCCACACTGCCAGGAGGATTCACACCCCTGGCAGTCATGTCCCATGCAGGGGGGAGGGCAGTGAGCTCACAATTCTGTGTGGGATCTTAGCCATTCCACCCATTCCAGACTGGTGTATGATGTGGTCCGGCTGCTGATGTCCCCCCAGCAGTTATTCCATATAGTTCCTAGTTATTGACTAGCTGCTCTGGAGGATGAACCAAATTCTACACCTCACTATGACACCATCTTGTCCTCTGTCAGGTAGAATTCTGCTTACCTGTTATAGCCCAGAACCATGTCACAGGGTCATTCCTAACTGTAAGAGAGCCTAGGAAATCACGATTTTTATCTCAGCTCATTTTGCATGGGAAAACTGGAGTTTTGTCGATGAAAAGGGGAAGAAGAAACATCAAGTAGGTCTTCTTGGCGCACACAGTGTTGCTTCTGGTAAGACACTGTCTACACGGACAGGAGGAGGAGGCAGAGTGGCGAGGTCTGTTGGATTGCTGGGCTGTCATATGACCCCATCCTCCATGCTTCAGAGGAATTCACTCATTTAACACAACTTATTTCATGCTTCCATGCACCCTGCAATGTTCAATGGCCTGAGGACTCAGTGGCAAATATAACAGAACAGGTCCTCTCCCTTTGCGGAGTTTCACATAAAACTTCCATTTGGATTCACTAGGAAAATAAGCCAAACCAAACCAATCCAAACTCAACACACACACACACACACACACACATACACACACACACACACACACACACTCACACACACTCACACAGCTTAACGTACTTGGAGTAAATGACCTTGACTATCAAGGGAAACTATCATTGCCTTAAAAGCTGTAACCAGTGAAATACGTGGAAGCAGCCTGGACATAGCAGTTGTCCTTTTTCTTTTTTTTTTTTTAACCTCTCAGGCTCTTATGCACAAGGATCTTCAGAGCTCTGGTCCCTTAGGAATGAGATTTAATTTAACTCCATCCAGAAAGATTCTGCTGGTCAGATTCAGGGGGAGCATGGTTAGGCTAATTCCTCTATCCGTGCTTTCTCCCTTGTTGTGCCTTCAATTTGAACCCCATCGTCCATCCAGTCCTTTGTTGCTTTTTGCCTCAATTAGGTAGATTGAGTTGTCTGTTGCTTGCATCTAAATAATCCTGCTTTATATGCCTTTGTGCCCAAATGAGTCTAATTGGATATAATCCAACCAGTGTGCAAACTGTTAGATGGAATTTGTTCAGGTGTGGAGAAAATTTCCAGTTCTTGAAAGTTAATAAACACAATATTTTCCCAAAACACAAAGCTTCTGAGATTCTTGTATTACTTAACTGTTTTGGGATTCACTCCTTTCTAATTAATTCCCTTTCAAGCATTATGTTTCCATGAAATCTGAATTGAACATTTTCTGCCTTTGGGCAGCTGTCCCCTGGCAGTTTGCCTTTGGACAGAAATGTCCACCTGTGCACTCTCTCTCAAGCCTCCCCACTTAGGGGCTGGCTGCCGCAATGGGCTTGCATACCAGGAGAAATGTTCCCCTATAACCCACCTACTCAGCCCTACTCTGTAACAGCTCTCATCCTTCACTTTTCAAGACTCACCACTTCTTCATGGGACTGTCTTGGATGCCCAGATGGACCAGGTCCCTGGAGTACTGGACGTTCCGGCCAGCGTCAGGACATTACTTTTATAACCAGTATCACAGTTCGTGTATATTTATCTAGTTTGATTGTGTGTGTTGTCCCTACTGGAATGAAAGTGCCGTGCGAGTGGGACCACGTTGGTTTGTCACTATTGGCTGCTTGGTGCCCTACAGAGGACAGGCACGTGGAAAGTGCTTAGTAAATGTGTTAAGTGGCTTGAAGGTCCTTGGGCTTCTTATGATTTGAGCTTCTGTGGTCTGAAGGAAAAAGCCTGGTCTAGAAACTTAAGAGTCCTGGCTTCATGCTCTGATTCCACTGCCAACAACTGCATAACCTCCCTGCTTCAATTTCTTCACTGACTGAGAGAAAGTGGCTTCTAGAATTTATATCAATTGTTCTTCCAGCTGTTCTGAATTCCCAGAAATCATCAGGGAGTTGGCTAAAAAGTCAGATATCTGAGCTCCATCTCTGGAGATTCTGACTACATGGTCTGGATTGGGCAGGCCCACGGTGTGGCATTTGGGAAGCCCTGGAGTATGTGTGTGAGTGTACGTATGTGAGTTGTGAAATATGTGTGAGTGTGTTATGCATTAGTGTGTGTACATGTGTGCATGTGTTTGTGTATATGTGTATTTATAAATCCATAGGAGAGTGTGGTGGTTTGGAGCTGTGTATACCCTAGACAAATATGTTCTTAAACTTAGTCCATTTCCATAGACGTGAACCCAGGGTAGGTAGGACCTTTTGATGAGGCCACGTCAGTTAAGGCGTGGCCCACCTTAATCAGGATGGGTCTTAATCCTCTTACTGGAGATAGATGAGAGAAAAAGTCTTGGGAAGCAAGTAGCTGAAATTCAGTGGAAACTGGAAGAGATGGGTGGGGCCAGGGGAGGCCGCTGTGAACATGGCCACGTGACAAAGGAGACAGGACCAGAGGCAGCCAGCCAGAGCGTGAGTCCTAGAGAAGAAAGCATCGCCCTGATGATGCCTTGATTTGGACTTTCTTTTAGCCTCGAAACCATGAGCTAATAAATTTCCACTGTTTATGCCAACACATTGCATGGTATTTGCTTGAGCAGCCAAGGAAAGTAAACCTGAGCATGTGTGTGTGTAAATGTGCATGAATGTGTGAATGTGTGTGTATGAGTCTGTGCATGCAAGTGTGTGAGTATATGTATGTATGCAAATGTGTACTAGTGTGAATGTATGTATGTTTTTTGTGTGTATATGTGTGTATGTGTGCATGTGTATAAATATGTACAAGCATGTAAATGTGTGTATGCATGAATATGTATATGTGCTTGTTTACACATGTGAGTGTGTGTATGAGTGTGGATTTGAGTGTGTGTGTATAAATGTGTGCAGATATATATGAATGTGTCAGTGGGTGTGTAAGTGTGAGTATGTGTGTATGCATGTGTGAGTGTCAGAGTGAATGTGTGCTGCATGTCTGCTCACTGGCTCTGTGTGGATGGTGAAGTGCTGATGAGTTAATCATCCTTCTTTTCAAAGCTCACAAGACTTATCAGCATCCAACACAGGGGCCTCGTTTTTCCTGAAGCTTTATTTTGCTGTGCTAAAAAAATTGGAATGCAAATTGCCGCCTCAGGGTTGGCGGCAGTGATGTGGGGAGAGCATCTGGCTGGAAGAGGCTGCATGGTGAAAACTCGCCTCTCTGCGCCCAGCCTTGTCCCCTGCAAATGCCACCAACCCCGTGGTTGTCCTCTGGGATCCCGCAGCCCCCTCTGAGCCTGCCCCACTTTGAGCTCTGCCTCTTTGGCTGTGGGCTGGCTGGCGTCCTCGCTGGAGCTGAGCTGACCCAGTTCTAATGAGCAATCACCAGTCTGTCCTGGCGCTGCTCCCCGCAGGCAGCTCGCTCACCTTTTTACTTTTGTCTGGCAAGGCAAGAGCGGCTGCATGGGTGCACAGAATTTCCGAATCTGATGATCACAATCCAATTGTCCTAAATTAGCCTTGAGTTGTGTGTGTGTGTGTGTGCATGTGCTATTGTTAGTATTTTCTTTAAATTTTTTTTTTTTTTTTTTAATTTGCAGCCTTCCCAGCCACTCCTGTGTGCTGGGCCAAGACAAGAAGGTGTCCGTATGGACCCTGCTCCCTGACCATGGCCTTGCGGGCAGCGGGCGGGCTGAACTCACCCGGCAGCACACAGAGTCATGTCCCAGGCGAAGGCTGCTGGGAGACCTGGCCCAGGGCCCAGGGGTGTCCCAGCGGCTTGGCCATGGCAGGAGACAGGGTGGGGGTGGGGAATCAGTTGTTTAGGGGACGGGCCCAGACGGAGAGTCGCTCACTTTGCCTGCCCAGGGCTGGGTGAGACATTTGGAGTATCAGCGTTTCAGCGCCAGCCAGGGACTCTTCTGTGGGCTCTTTTTCATTACGTTTTGAAAAACAAAACTTTTTGGGTTACCAGTTTTGAGGACAAAGTGGAGGAAGTTAGAGGATACTGTTTGTGTCTTTCCAGGTAACTCACTGGTTACAGTAAGTGAGTTGGATGCCTGTCGTCCAACTCGATTATGGTGGAGAGGTTTTCTTTCTTTCTTTTTTTTTCCTATCAGGCTTATTCATGATAGAGAGTATTTGCAGTGTTTTTCCTTGAATTGGGCCAAAAATTGTCATTTAAAAAACCCTAAAAATAGTGTGTTGACACCAACCAGATTGCTGGGAGCAGTCTGGATTGGCGCTTAAAGCACTGGTTCAGGGCCCTGGCACGCGGTCCTTTCCCATCAGCATGGACAATGGGATGTGACTCAAAGGGGATGAGCCAAAATTCCTGGCGCATAAGCTCAACGTTTTGAAGTGGCTCTGGTCCCTCAAATCGCTCCTAGTGTTGCAAGACTTGGCTGGCCAGGCCCTGGTGTAGATGTGATTGCCAAAGGGATGTAGATGTTGCCCCAAAGGGATGTAGACGTGGTCCCCAAAGGGATGTAGACGTGGTCCCCAAAGAGGCCGGAAGCCACGTTGCAGGGCTGAGCGAGGGCCTTTGACGTCCCAGTCTGCGCTCCTTGGCGGAGACCTGGCCTGCTGGCCGTGGTGGGGACATCGCTGTGGTTAGAGGCACCTGTTTGTTTCCTTTGTTCTGCTGAGTTAACTGAGTCATCAGCACGTCCTTTCTCCTTTACCCCCACACCCAGGCTGCCGCAGTGGCTTTCTCTTGACGGTTTCCTGGACTTGTCTTGTGCAAAAAGTTTCATCCCTCTTTTCCTCCTCCCACTCTCCCCTCCCTTGCTCCCTACTTACCTCCCTCCCTCTTTCTCCTCCTCTCTCTTCTCTCCTTCCCTCTCTCCCACTTCCCTCTTCTTCTCTTCCTCCCTCCCTTCCTTTCTATTGTTGGGATTTTGTTTTTTCTCTTTTCAGAAATCTTTACTCTTTTCTAAACTCCTCTTTGATTGAATTTAATTGTCTAACCATGGTCTTTAAGGCCCTCCATTGTGTGACTTTTGCATTCACATGTTTTACCCACTTATCCTCATCCCTAAACACTAAACCTGAGCATGCTTCCATCTATCTGTATCTGATCACACACGCACACATCCACATATACACACACATACACGTGTATACACACACCCACATGTATACGCATATGTACATATACACAGATAAACACATACACACATTTACACAGACATGCGCATACATATGCAAACACACACATACACACATATACCCACATGCACACATACACACATATGTATGCACACACACATACACAGATAAGCACATGCACATACATGCATTTGCACACACATACACACATGCACATGGTACACACACACACACACACACACATTCAGCAACATCTAATGCTCATGTTTTTTCTGGCAGGTCTCTCCTGCCCTTTCACCAGGAGTCTCTTTGAGCACATGAGATAAACCCACTGGCTCTCTGGGAACTTGCAGGCTCTGTCAATCCAGGAGATGCTGTATTTCCCTTGACCTAGTTAAGTTTCTCAAATAAGAAAATGGCTCAAAATGGATGACTCTCACTCCTGGGCTCATGAGGCTGCAAGGTATTTGATATTTGAGCATTTGACATTTGAGCCCTTGACTCTCATTGCTCTGGTTCCCTGGGTTCCTTGGACTGCACCTGTTCCAGCCTAAGGACCCCTCCACTGTACCCCATTCCAGCCTAGGGCACCCCCCACCCCGTCCTGCCCTCACAGGCAGCCTTGCTGGGCTCCTGTCTGTCTGCATGGATCAGGCGTGTCCCATCCAGTGTGTCCCCATCACAGAGTTTGCCATCATCAGTGGGAACCACCATTAGGTGATCAGGAGGCAGAGAAGCGATCGGACTTCCGTTTGATATGAAAAAGCTTCAGAGTTCTTTAAAGGTAGAAATGATTATCGTGCTTTTATTAGCAGGTCAAAAATGAAATCTACTGCTTTTTTTTGTATGCTCTATGGTAGGGGTCACATTTCATTTCTTTTTTAGGTGAATTTCCTGTTATTGAATATCCTGTTATTGAATATCCTGTTATTGCAGCACCATTTGTTGAATTTTTTTTTTCCTGGAAGTGCATGGACCAGTAATTGAACTCGGGTCTCCTGAATGGTGGGAGAGAAGAAAATCTACTTTTAAAATATGTAAAATGCACAGAAGGTTCTAGGATAGGGAGCAAAGGTGGCCTATGAATGCACAACTGAGCTTTTATTGGTTCTTTTTTTTTCTTAAACATTGTGTGTATGTGTGTGATTATGGGTGTGTGTGACTGTGAGTGTGTGTGGGTGTGGGTGTTTATTTATCTCACCAGGCCTTGTGTCCACCTTTGGCACCATCTTTTGCCCGGCAAATGATTTGGCCCCCCTGCTTCTTGCTTTTAACCTGTGTCCACCTTCTTCTCAGTACCTGATACGCCATGGGGTTTCAACATTTCCTTTCTACTTGGAAGCCTCAATTAATTCAGACCCTGTCACCTTCAACTTTTCTGTCAATCAGCCGTTTCATATCTGTGGAAACCTATTAAAATCTCTGTGTGATGCTAGAACTTTTCACACAATCTTTTTCTATCTCGGGAACAGCCGTGTGACCTGGGCAGGGATTTTTTGCGAAGGCACGTGAGGAGCCCAAGATTGCCCGGTGGGAGGCAGAGCTGGACGCAGCTTTCAGCCCTGGCCCAGACCACAGCTGCTTCCCCACAGTACCGGGGACTTGCTGTCCGTTGTTCCTCCCAGGACCTCTTCGCTTCTGTCTGGCGTGTTTTCCCCACTGCCTTTCATATGCACGGCACATGGTGCAATTTGTCAGTTTATAAGAGCAGATTATCTCTTTGTCCCCATCATTGGAAAAATGACTGTACTTTAAAAACTTTGTCTGGAAGGAGTTGGCCTGTTTTACAATGAAGTCAAAGTTTGGTAAAATATTTGCATCATAAAACATCACAGATGTGAATTAGGAAAAAAAATTAACTTCTCCACAGGAAATGTGGCAGCTCACAAGGACGTTTAGACATCACGTATTCACACTGTCTTATACACATCCTTCCTGGGGTTTAAAATGGTTCCAAACACTTTTCTTCTGAGGTTCCTATCTTTACAACTTCACTGGAAAAGGGGTAGGTGGGCAATAATTACATTTCACAGAGATGCGATCATTCATCATTTTGAGCTCTGTGCACACACACCATGTCAATAATGTGAGAAAAAGAGGAGCAGATAGTAAGTCATTTATTCAAAGAACTCAGATCTGGGCCTCTTAAACTGGAGTCAAGCCCTGTGTTCTTCACAATATTACTCATTTTATTATTAGTTTTTAAAATTCGTGAAACTTGTATCATGTAGATGACTGAAATTTGAAATTTGAAGAAGGAATTTAGTGGTCATCTGGGAACAAGGTTCAAATATTTTTATTTCTAAAGAAAACAGATTTCAGGTATATGTTTGTATTTGTGTATATGTGTATTTTCATATGAAGGGACATAGGCTAGTATTATTTTCTGTTGCTTTTTAAAAAAATATATTGTATTGACAAATCACACACATACAGTCCATATATAGTGTACAAACAATGGCTCACAATATCATCACTTAATTGTGATTCTTCACCATGATCATTTTAGAATATTTGCATCACTCCAGAAATGAAATAAAAAGAAAAAAATAAAAAAAACTCATCATCCCATATCCCTCACCCCTCCCTCTCATTGACCACTAGCATTTCCATCTACCCAATTTATTTTTCCCCTTTGCCCCCTATTATTTATTTATTTTTATCCATATTTTTTACTCATCTATCCATACCTGGGTAAAAGGAGTATCACACACAAGGTTTTCACAATCACACAGGCACATTGTAAAAGCTACATTGTTATACAATCATCTTTAAGAATCAAGGCTACTTGGCTGCAGTTCAGCAATTTCAGGTACTTCCCTCCAACCACTCCAATACACCATAAACTAAAAAGGCATGTCTATATAATGCATAAGAATAACCTCCAGGATAACCTCTCAACTCTGTTTGAAATCTCTCAGTCACTGAAATTTTATTTTTTCTCATGTCTCCATTCTCCCTTTTGTCAAGACGGTTTTGTCAATCCCTTGATGCGAGGTCTGGCTCATCCTGGGAGTTCTGTCCCATGTTGCATTGAAACTTACACCCTGGGAGTCATGTCTCACGTTTCTGTTGCATTTTAGAATTTTAGTTCAAAGATAGTGATTGCAAAGA
>PVIY010007037.1:0-66132 GCA_004026745.1 Myrmecophaga tridactyla
AATACCCAGAAGCAGGGGCCAGTGTGGACGGAGGGAGCTCCAAGAGCAGCCTCTGGTTGCAGCTCGAGGAGCAGGAAACAGGTTGCCTAACACCTGGAGACAGTGGGGGTCCCCTGTTTTTTGTTTCTTCTCTCTCATCTTGGACTGCAGCTCCAAGCAATTCCACAGTGGCGGGGTGGCAGCAGAGGCAGCAGAGAAGGCTCCCAGGTGTCTAAATCTCTGAGGGAGGGGAATCTTCCTTTCCAACTGGAGGAGTCATTATCCAAGATGGAGGGACAAACCCCCTCGGTTTTCACTCTCTGGACTCTTGTTGCTTGGAACGGATATAAGTTCAGTCGCAGAAGGAATACAACCGAGTGGGATGAACAAAGTCTCTGCTTTCTGGCCAGAGGACCAAAGAGGGACCAGGGGAGTACTGGGGAGACTGCAGAGGGGGAGGAGTTTAGGAAGCAACTCCAAACAGCTGCTTATGAACCGCCAGGCTCATCCTGAGCTGAGTGTGGGTGGATGTAACCCCAAACAGCACACCACAGACTGTGAGAACCAAAGCACAGCACGAAGCACTGCTCAGGGACCACGGCACACCTACAGGGAAGATCTGCAAGTGTTGCAGTTGTGCAAAACACGACTGACACTGAATCCCCATAGAAGGCTGGTGGGTACTGGGAGCCTGAACCTAAACTGATCAACTGTCTGCTAAATAAAAAATATCAACATTCTCCAAGGACTTCAAATAAGACCTATAATCTAATAACATAATATTCAAAATAATGTTACATTTTACATATTGTTACATAATAACATAATATTTTAAAATATGTTACATATTACATTTTGAAAGTCCAGGATACAATCCAAAATTACTTGGCACCTGCAGAACCAAGAAAATCCTCAACATATGTGGGAAAAGATAATCAATAGATTCCAATGCCAAAATGGCACAGTACTGGAGTTAGCTACAAAGACTTGAACATAGCTACTATTAAAATACTCCAAAAAGTAAGGGAAACATTCTTGAAATGAAGGTAAAGACAGAAAGTCTCAGCAAAGAAAAAGAAGATAGAAAGAAGAAACAAATGGGAATTTTAGAAATTTTTAAAGCCACTGAATAGGCTCAATAATGAATGGGTATAATAAAGGAAAGAGTCAGTGAATATGAAGCCAGATCAATAGAAATGATCTAATCTGAACATCAGAAAGAAAAAAGATTAAAAAAAAAAGAGAAGTGAACAGAGCTTTGGGGACCTGTGGGACAATACTAAGATATCTAACATTTGTGTCATCACAGAACTAGTAGAATAGAAGAAATGGTGCAGGGCAAAAAAAAACAAAAAAAACACAGTACCTTAAGAAATAATAGCTGAATACCTCTCAGATTTGTTGAGAGACATAAACCTACAGATTAAAGAAGCTAAGCAAATCCCAAGACGGGATAAGCCCAAAGAAATTCACAATGGTGTACAATTACAATCAAACCACTGAAAATAAAAGACAAGGAAAAAATCTTGAAAGCAACCAGAGAAAAATAACACATTACTATAGAGAAATAAGGATTCAAATGACTGTAGATTTCTCAAAAAAATCATGGAGGCCAGCAGAAAATGAAACAACATTTTTTAAGTGCTGAAAAAAATAACTATCAACCCTAAATTCATTATCCAACAAAAAGAAATTCTTCAGGAATAAGGGTGAAATGAAGACATTCCAAATGAAGGAAAACTAAAACAATTTGTTGCCAGCTGCCATGCTCTAAAAGAATTTCTAAAGGAATGTTTTCAGACAGAAGGGAAATGATATGAGAAAGAAACATACAACATCAGGCAGGAAGGAAGAGCAAAATAAGTGGTAAAAATATGGCAAGCGCAGGCCATGGTGGCTCTGCAAGCAGAATTCTTGCCTGCTATGCTGGAGACCTGAGCTCGATTCCTGGTGCCTGCCATGCAAAAAAAAAAAAGATAAAAAATATGAGGAAATATAAGAGACTATTCTTATCCTCTTGAATTCTTTAAAATATATCTGATAACTCAAAGTAAAAAATTATAATATTGGATAATGAAGTTTTCAATGTAAACATACTGATATAATACATAAGAAAACCACAACATAAAGGGGAGAGAATAAAGGGACATATATAGTACTAAGGTTTCTACATTCCATTCGAAGTGGTAAAATATTGATTATAAGTGGACTAGAAAAGCGAAGTATGTATTGTAATCCCTAGAGCAAACACTAAAGAACAACAAATACTTACACAGATCATCAAAAGCCCAATAGATAAATTAAAATGGAATGCTAAAATTATTCAGATAATCCTGAAGAATACAGGAAAAGGGAAACAGAGGGAACAAGCAAAACAAATAACAAAATGGTAGACTTACAATCCGAGCCTACCAATCATTACATTACTGTGAATGGTGTAAATATACCAATGAAAAGACAGAGATTGTCGGAATGGAGAAAAAGACATGACCCAAGTATATGCTGTCTACAAGAAACTAACTTCAAATACAAGGAAGAGGTAAGCTAAAAGTCAAAAGAGGAAAAAAAGATATAACATGCAAACGCTATTCAAAAGAAAGCTGAAGTGCTACATTAATATTAGACAAAGTAGACTTCAGAGCTAAGAAAATTACCAGGGATAAGACAGGGCATTATATAATGATAAAAGTGTCAATTCACCAAGAATATATAGCAATCCTAAAAATGTATATATTTCAAAATACATGAAGCAGGGTGATGCAGTGATGACTCAGTGGCAGAATTCTCACCTGCCATGCTGGAGGCCCAGGTTTGATTCCTGGAGCTCACACCAAAAAAAAAAGTAATAATAATAAAAAAGGAATAAAACACATGAAGCAAAGATTGACCGAACTTAAAGGGAAAAGAGACAAATCTACAACGATAGTTGGAGAATTTAACACTCCATTCTCAGTAATCTATAGAACTAGGAACAGAAAACCAGCAAGGATAAAGAAAAACTGAAAACTATCAATCAGCTGAATCTAAGTGACAAGTACAGAACATCCCACCAACAACAGCAGAATAAACACCCTTTTCAAGTGTACATGTAATATTCACCAAGATGGACCATTTTCTGGGTTGTGAACAGACCAAAAGCTGATTTAAAACACTGAAATCATACAAAGTATGTTCTCTGACCATAATGGAATTAGACTAGAAATCAATAACAGAAAGATAACAAGAAAATTTCCAAACATTTGGAACTTAAACAACACATTTCTATATAATCCATCTGTCAAAAAAGAGTTAGTCTCAGTGAAATTAGAAAATATATTGAACTGAATGAAAATACAACATATTAAAATCTGTGGGATGTAGTTAAAACAGTGCTTAGAGAAATCTATGGCATTAAATGCTGATGTCAGAAAAGAAGAAAAAAGTCTCAAATCAATAACCGAAGTTTCTACCTAAAAACCAGAAAGTTAGAAAAAGAACAGCAAAAAATTCAAAGTAATGAATAAATGAAGAAAACTATGGAAATCAAGGAAATTTAAAACACAGAAACAAAGAAAATAAATGAGTCAACATTCTTTGAGAATATCATTAAACTTCTTAAAATTCTAGTAAGACAAACCAAAAAGACAGAAGACATAATAATCAACATCAGGAATGAAAGGATGGAACATCACTACAGACCCTGTACACATTCAAAGGATAGCACGGGTACACTAGAAACAACTCTGCATACATAAATTTGACACATTGCACAAAATGGACCAATTCCTTGAAAATTACAACTACCAAAACTCACCCAAGATGAAATGGATAACCTAAATAGTCCAATAACTATTAATGGCATTAAACTGATAGTGGTAAACCTTTAAAAAAGAAATCTCTAGAGGATTTCACTGGCAAATTCTACCAAACATTTAAACAAGAAATAACACCAATTCTAAACAATCTCTTCCTGAGAATTCAAGAGGCGGGAGTACTTTTCAACTCATTTTACGAGGCCAATATTACTTTGTACCAAGTCAGAAAACATGGGCCAACATCCTTCATGAACATAGATGCAAACATCTTAAACAAACGATTGGCAAATGGAATCCAGCAATTTGTAAGAAGAATAAAATATGACCAAGCAGGCTGGTTCAATATTCAAAACCAAATAATGCAATCCACCATATTACCAATCTAAAGAAGAAAAATCATATGACCATATCAACCGATGCATATGAATTTTACAAAATTCAACCCCATTCATGATAAAAACTCTCAGCAAACTAGGAATAGAAGGGAACTTCTTCAACCTGATAAAGAGCATCTACAAAAACTCAATAGCCAGCAATCATGCTTAATGATGAAAAGCCTTCCCTGCAAGGATGGCTGTATCACAACTCCCTTTTCAACATGGAACCAGAAGGTCCTCTCCAGTCCAGTAAGGCAAGAAAAGGAAATTAAAAGGCCACAGAAAGGACAAAATAAACTGGCTCTATTCATAGATGACGTAATTATCTTCCCAGAAAATCCCAAGGAACTTTTAAAAGGACACACACACACAACGACTACAGGTTAAGGTCATCTTTGTTAGGTTTCTCCACTGTAAAGTTAAAATTTTTTATCCCCCTTTCAACCAGGACTCTTCAGAGGAAAGTCAGTATGTGCAACACTTAAGGAGTGGGGAGTTATGCTCTGCCTCTTTGAGGGCCAAGTATCCATATCATCTGGAATTCTCTGCCTGGGTGATTTGGGTAGATTCATATAAAGTTAGACAGACACTTACCATACAACCTAGAAATTCTACGCCTAGGTATGTATCCAAAAGAAACAAAAACGTATATTCACACAAAAATCTGAACACAACTAACTCTTTAGGACAAGTCCATCCACAATCACCCCAAACTGGAAACGACTCAGACGTGCTCAGCAGGTGGATAAGCTGCGCCTACACGATGGACTCTGCTGGGGGAGACACGGCCACCGACAGGCAGCACCGGGGCGACCCAAGAGCACTACGCCGAGTGGAGGAAACTGCTCTCAAAGGGTCGCCAACGGTATGATTCTATTTTTATGACATGCTCCAAAAGATGGCCAGCGTAGCGGGGGCGGGGTGTAGGGGCAGAGTGGTGGAGGGGACGGTACAACTACAAAGGGAAAGCTCCAAGTTGGTTTTGGGGGTGATGGGAATGTTCTGTTTCCTATTTATTGTGGTGGCAAATCTACATGTTTTAAAATTCATAAAACTGCCCCCCACCAAAAAGTTGATTTTACTGCAGGCTAATTAAAAAAATTTTATATCGAGAGAGAGGTGAAAGCAGCCAGCCCAGTGCCCAGCACACAGTGGGGCTAAGGAAATAGCAGTTTCCTTTCCTCAAAAAAAAGTAGGAGGGCACCTAGAGGAGCCCCTCCTGAGCTCCAGCGGCCCCCAAGCCCGGGCCTTCCCGGTGCTGCGGGACCTCGCGTCCAGGCGGGCCCCCTGCGCCGCCAGGGCCCCATGGGCTGCACCCGCTTCCTGCCAAGCAGGTCTAAACCCGGATCCCTCGAGAGGCTGGAACCAAATCAGCCACCTCGATCCCGGTGACCAGCCAGGCCCAGAGACGGCTCCGCCGAGGGGCGCCCTCTCCTTCCCAGTCCTCGCCAACTGCCACTCCCCTGGGAGAGGAATGGTTCCTCCTGTGCAGGAGGAAATCAAACACGAGCAAGGACCTGGCAGAGGAAGGTCAGAGACGACGGCGCAGGGCGGAAGGTCTCCACCGACCACCACCCCAAATGTTTTTCCACAGGGTTGGGGATCAGATTATGTGGAAAGGAACTGGAGAATTTGGGAAGTTTATAATACGGAAGTCCCTAATTTTTCTGTGACTTCTTATCCTTTGTCTACACGGAGGAAGGCATCGTGCAGGCAGAGAGTACTCCGGTTCCTCCCGGAGCCTCTGCGGAACTCAAGAAGCCACAGAGGAAAGTCACGAAACGTGGAAAGCCACCAGCTCCATTGGAGGCTGGGGTGCAGCCAACAGCCTGGCTCCACGCAGAGGGGAGTGAGAAAACCACCTGCCGCCGCCAGCATCTTCTCTGTGACCCCCTTCTCAGGCGACAGCACTTCAGTGTCCCTCATCGGCCGCCTTTATTTGCCTTGCCCATGAGGAGCAAAGCCACGAGACTAAGGAAAGTACAGAGGGGCCAGGCGAGACGTGCGGGTCAAAGCGGGTTCCTCAGAGGGGAGGTGAGCACCTGTGCGCTGACCCGGCCTGGGAAGGCCACCGCCGGGGCCGGGTAGCGCAGGGCATTCCGAGCCCAGGACTCCATCTCTGGACCAAGGTGATGATGAGTTAGGACCATGGAGTCTTAGAAGTGGAATCCAATCCAGGAACTCCCCTGGTACATTCTCAAGGCAAGGTCACAGGCCTCCGCCCGAGGATCAAATATCAGCACACTCCTGCCCCCAGGAAGAACCTTGCTCCCTGTGCTGTAATTCAGGCCCTGGGGTGCTGAGATGAGGGGTGTGTGGCAGCCCCCCACCCCAGCCACTCTTTCATGCCGCACACACGTCCAGAAATGCATCTCACCGTTACAGACCCCTGACACCATTAGGGGTGGGGACTTTTCTTTTTAAGAGAAGCAGGACTTCTTGGTGGTGGGAGGAGAAAGACTGTTTCCCAGAGTTGTTGGGAAAGTAGGGATCTCGCTCTTTACCACGATGAGATAAAAGCCAGAGCTTTTGTGTCCAGGGGCCTCCGTGGAGAAGGTGTGACTTCTGAGGCACCTCCCTGAAAGCCATGACCTGCTCTGGGTCTGGGCTGGTCGCTGCCCCTTCCTGACAGACCCATATACTGCCCCCATCTCTCTACTGCCCACAGGAACAAAGGAGCCAGGTCACAAAGGATCTAATGCAGCAAGGACTTCCTTCTTTCTGATCCCTTGTGGTTTTATGAAACCAAGATGGGAAAGTGTGAGAAAGCCACAAAGGTCCTTGTAAAGCATTTCAAACAATTACATGCCACCTCAACTGCAGCAGAGAACACTCTAACCAGAGAAAAGAATTAAAAGCTGCCCAGGGCAGGGAGAACACCCCTCCCTCCCCTCCACGTCACAGCCTGAGCAAATGCAGACCTCCTGGAGACACTCGCCCCCCAAGTTCGGAAAACCAAAGGGTCAGTGATGTAGTCCCTGGGCCAGGACCGCAGCCAGGGCAGAGGCCCCGCTTCCCGCTCCCATCGCCCAGCCACCTGGAGGGCTGGTTGTGTTTGTTTTCCCTTAGAATCATTTACCCCAGGTTCCCCACCGCTACTTCTTTTATTTGAGGAAATGTAAATATCTTCCCAAATACTAATCCAGACTCTTCTTTTTGGGCTCAGACTCTCCCAAAACCTGGTGGGAAGAGAGCACCATTTCCCAGGTGCCTCTAATAATACCGTGTCCTCTAGGCTGTTGCGGGGAGGGGAGGGGGGCGGCTGGCTCCGGGCGGGCCCCAGCAGTCCTGGGGAGAGGTCAGAGACCCAAAACAAGGGCTTCCTACTAAATAGGCCGGAGAGCATCACACCATCATTAAAGAAATTATGCACAGCCACAGTTTCCTTCACAATTTACATTTGCATTAAAGGATGGCATTTTCAGACATCTCATAAAAAGCCACTACTCTTACCTCTGTCTTAATCTCCTAAAACTTTGTGCTGCATCTCTGAGTGCTTCTGCTGAGGTGCTGTGTATTAAATGCTCTGCACCAAGACAAAGCTGGCTGCTTCAGTAAGTGATAGAGGCGTGAGTTAGCCAAGCTGGTTTGGGCTGTTCTTTTCTATAAATGCTAATTATTACTAGGATTTAAAACCTTACGATAATTCAATAATAATTACAGCTGACATTCATTGTATGCTCAGTACATGCTATGCTAATGCTCTATAGTGAGTTCCTTCTCCAGTAACATATGAGCTACTATTAGTACATGCATGAAGAAGCTTCAAGGCTCAGAAAGGTTAGGCAGCTTGCCAATGGCCACACAGCTAAAATGGAAGAGGGCAGCTAAACCCAGGCAGAGTGTGGCTCCACAGCCTGGCTAGAATGCACATGGGCAACTGGTGCTAATTTGGGGGGTGTGGGCAAGGATAGTAGGACTGACACCCCATCTACCAATAGCTGTGGGAAAGGACATGTCTATAGGTCCTCCCTTTCAGAAGTGACGCAGGCTAAACTTTTATACTCAATTCAAAGCGCTGGCAGCGTTCTAATTCCCAGTTCAGCAGAGATTGGCCAACAGGGAGGGCTCAGCACTTTTCACCCAGAAATGTTGGGTCTTCATAGAAGTTACCAGTGCCTAAGGGAAGAAACGAATGATTTTTTTTTTTTTAATTAGAAGAACAAAAGAATAAAAGGCCTGCAAAGGATTGGGGGTTGGGAACCAGCTGGCGCTGAACCGCAATAAGCCCAGCAGGGTGCTCTGAGGATGCCCTTTCCCAACTCTAGGCCGGGCACACACACCGAGAGGTGTGACATCGTGTCTTTTTTGTGCTGTGCCAATTTTGAGGCAGGATGGAGTATGGAGGCTTCTATGCACTGGAGGGCCAAACTGAGAAACCACTGTTCCCTTCAGCCCTTTTGGCTGGCCTCGTTCTTTGGAGGGTCTCCGAGGCTAGACCTGTGCTGTCCAGTATGGCACCCATGCACCATGGTGGCATAAAACCCTTGAAATGTGGTTGGTCTGAAATGAGACGTGCAGGGGCATAATATACACACTGGATTTTGAAGACTTTGTATGAAAAAAGTATGCAAGACATCTCACTAAATTCTTTTTATATTGATTACATTTTAAAATAATATTTTGGACATGGGTTAAAAAAAAAACTATGAAAATGGGAAAACATCAACTATGTATGAATTATTTGGTACTTTCTGCTTTACCCAAATAAAATCCCAAGGCTTCAAGGGTAAATGAGACTTCAGACTTCTAGAAAGAGAGAGGGGCTGGCAGACAGATCAGAAAGAGAAGAGCCAGGCCCAGAGAAATGGGCTTCACAGAAACGGGGACAGGCAGGCGGGGCCACGTTAGGGAGTCATGTGGCACTTCGCAGGGTGCTGCATCTAGAACCCACGCTTTCTGCGTGCCATGTCACCACCTAGGAAAACAGAGAGCTAGGAAAATGCAAGACCACTCTCGCCCCTGGATCTGCTCGGGGCCAAGTCCAGAGATTTACCCCCACCAGGCTGAGGAGCACAGCGCCATTTCTTTCCTCTCCAATGGAGGTAGTAACTGCTCCTAAGAATAAGCGGTGCTGTTTTACAAAGTTCAAGCTGTTCGTTTGACCAGCATTTATCAGGCTCCTAACACGGATCTGGACCTGCCATAAGTCCTGGGATACAGAGAAGAACTGGAGACGGCCCCTCAGTTCCCAGGGACAGGCTGGGTGAAAAAGACACAAGGAAATGATGACAGCAGTGCCACAAGCACCGTGATTCCAGGATGGAGGTGCTGCTGGGGCACAGAAGTAGACTGCTTCATTCTGCCAGAGGACAGTCTAAAAGATTACAATCTTTAGGTCAAATTGGAAGAAGTCAGCCCGTCAGACAGGGAAGGAAAGTCCCTCCAGGCCCAACACAGACAGTGTAAAAAGCAGGCACGTGGTGATCTGACAGCCCCCCAAACAGTTCATTCAGACTTAGAGAGTTGACAAAGATAAAAAATATTGTTTTTTTTGGTTTCAGTTTACATTCGGAAGCATTCCCTCCCCCAAAGTCGTAAAATGGAAACATACATAAGCATTTTCCTGCTCACTTTAATATGAGAGCTGTATTCCCTTAGCGTTTTCTGGTGTTTATAGTGAGAATTAAAATATATATAATTCTGCACTCTAATCCTGCTTTAGAGTACAAATATGTATCTTTTTAAAAATCTAGAAATGGTGGAATCAGTGGATGTTTGCTAGTATATATGTGAAAAGAAATAGGTTCCTTCTGTTGTTTTGCTCTAAAGGACTTTAAATAGCTTCAAAGGGATCACTTTAAGTGTATTGATCCACCATCCAAGGCAGAGGCTTCTCTTGATGCCTTCTCTGCAGAATTCTAATTCAGGGTTTAAAAGTGGAGCCAGTTTTCCTTCATCTCAAATGCTTAACCTAGAGGCAGCTCCCGGCCAGCCTGTCCATTCTGGAAAGGAAGCACAGGTATGGGGTGGGGGGGTTAAACGGGAGGAGAGGGAAGGCAAGACAAGAATAGAAAATGGGACCCGCACAGAATCTGTCAAATTTCCAGGGACTAATAACGTTCTGATGTTCTCAGAGCCAAGTCTGCGATGGGAACACGGCAGAGCTGCTTGCTCTCCAGTGGTGTCTCGGCCTCAGCACTATTGACATTTGTCGGGAAGAGGGGTGCTGTCCTGTGCACGCTAAGAGCTTAGCAGCACCCCTGGCCTCGACACCCAGTGGCCCCGACCCCTAGATGCCAGAAGCACATTCCCAGTTGTGCCAACCAAAAATATCTGCAGATGGTACCAAAAGTCCCCCAAGGGCAAAAGCGCCCCTGTTGAAAATCCCTGGTCTGTTACTAAGTCCAAGCAAAAACAACTCCAGAGAATCTCAATCATTTCAACTGCTTCCTCCTGTATCATGAATATCTCTTTCCCCTAAAAAATAAATGCACTAAAGAATTATACTAATGGGCTTCTGATAATTTTTAAGTCCCTATATACAACACCTAATATTTTTGGCTATGAGGAACCATGTACATTAAGTTCTGCTAAGCAAAATAGGCTCTAAATGGCATTGCCTACCCAGCTGCCTCGAGGATGTAGGACAGGTGAGTGTTTCCTTTCTTTAATCACTTGTTCATTCAGTCATTTAACAAATAAGATTGAGCAAATGCAGTCTGCCAGACACTGTCCCATATGGACAAGACAGACAAAAGGTGAGCTTATGTACTACTCGGAGAACAAAGATGTAAACAGATCTTTAGTTGTCAAGAGTACTTTGAATAAAATATAAGTATAAACTGGATTAGACCGTTATGCAGCCCATGACATGCAGCTCATCTCAACTGAGACATATGGGCCACACAGGTTTCAAAGACTCAGTACAGAAAGAGAATGTAAAAAAAATCTCATTAATAATTTTTTACACTGCTTACAGGTAGAAATGATATTTTGGATATATTAGGTTAAATAAAATATATTAGTGACATTGGCTTCACCTGTGCACTTGACTGCTCAGGGCGGCTGTGGAAGCCTCCTGCTCCCACATGCAGCTCACATCATATTTCTGCTGGACTGTGCTGGGCCAGAGAGCCCAGGTGGAGGCAGGCAGTTCCCTTCACCCAAAATAGCAGGGAGTGCAATTCCTTAGCAGTGCTCAGCTCATGCAGGATCTGGAGGATAATGAGGGCCCCAGGCCCAGGAAACAGTAATGACAACGACTCTGCGGTGGGAAGGACCCTGGCCTGGTTAAGAAACACTGAGGATGGGGGGCAAAAGGGCGACACAGCGGGGGCCCAGGTTGGTAAGGCTAGCTCGCCAAGAAGATGGGGTTTCACCCAAACTGGGACAGGAGAGTCCTGGAGGGTTTGAGTCAGAGGCATGACATGAGCAGTTCTCAATACTGGAAAGATGCTGCCTGGAGCTGCCTTAGTCCTTGGGGACCCCCACAGCTTCCAGGGGTCTCACGGGCGTGACTTGGAAGAGGGTAGGAGATGAAGTCAGAGATGCTATCTGTTTCCCATGGGATGAGATGAGGCTTATTAATTGCACCTGCATTAAAATGTCGATGACGTGGAATACTTCCTTCCCCAATAGCAATCACCCAAATTGAAGCTCAGCACTCTCACAGCAGCCCTGCTGCTTAATAGACTCCTCCCTAACCCGCCTCCTCGCACAGTAGAAAGAATCAAACTAGCTTTACCTCGCTCACTGCTTTCCATTGCTTCCTGCGCTCAATTAAACTAAAACTAACTTTGGGGGTGGTTCGTAGATTTGACATTGTTTTGATCTCATTTAATTATTTTCCTCCATTTCCTGTTAATTCAAAATTCGGTTTCCTTTTACTCCATGAGTATTTCACCCTTTTTCACTCTTATTTTATATCTTGGCTTCCGAGGTTCACCCCCCTAAGCCCCTTAACTCTAGGATGTCAGCTTAACAACAGTCAGCTAAACTCATCTTCTGTGGCATTTTCCACTTGCCATTTGCTTTGCTATTTCTAGAGTCTCATTTTTTCCTAGCTCACCACTCCTTTCTGCACTGTTGAGTCACTTGCTCTGAGTCATGCCTGGCTGTGACATGAAGGCCAGAAAGGCACTCAGCTGGCACCTGGCTGAGGACGGATGGCACTGAGGAATGCAGCCCTCTATGGATTCTGCAGTTAAGAGAAAAGATAATTCCCTTTCCCTTTTTTTTTCTCTCCCAAATTTACCAACTCTTTCAGGATTTGTTGGAAAATAATTCCCTATGGGAGAATGAGTCTCAGCCATTCATTTCCAATTTTTAGAGGTAGGAAAACAGGCTCTGGGTGGGCCCTGGGGGTGAGACCCTGTCCAAGATGCATGTCCACCGCTGCACTCTGGCACCTGCAGGAGAGCCTGGACAGGAGGCGGGCGATGGAAAACCCAGTAAGCTCCAAACTGGGCCTGCAGTCAGCACAGGAGGATTCCCAGAGAATCCCAAGAGCTGGCCGCCCTCCTGCACAAGCTGACGGAGCTGGAGGAGCCTGTGGCCAGAGGCACCGTTATTCTTTCTCAGGAGTAAATACTAACTAAAACATAGACAGTGAAAAAGGAAGGAAGCTGTGATAGTTAGATTCAGTTGTCAACTTGGCCAGGTGAGCATACCTAGTTTTGTTGCTGCGGACATGAGTCAATGGTACGTGAACCTCATCTGTTGTTGATTACACCTGCAGTCAGGTAGGAGGCGTGTCTGCTGCAATGAGTGACGTTTGACTTAATTGGCTGGTGCTTAAATGAGAGAGCTCAAGGCAGCACAGCCTAAGCAGCTCGGCATTCCTCATCTCCGCACTTGCAGCTCAGCTCAGGCCTTTGGAGACGCAGAAAGAAATCACCCCCGGGGAAAGTTGTTGGAACCCAGGGGCCTGGAGAAAAGACCAGCAGAGACCATCCTGTGCCTTCCACGTAAGAAAGAGCCTCGGTGGAAACTTAGCTGCCTTTCCTCTGAAGAACTAACAAAATAAATCCCCTTTTATTAAAAGCCAATACGTCTCTGGTGTGTTGCATTCCGGCAGCTAGCAAACTAGAACAGGAGCCCTGATGCATTCTACAACAGGGAGAACCTTGACACGTTATTTGAGTGGAAGAAGCTGGTCACACAAGACCATATATGACGTGATTCCATTTACAGGAAATGTCCAGAACAGGTGAATCCAGAGACAGAAAGTAGGTTCATGATTGCCAGGGGCTGGGTGGAGGGGAGCTGCGGAGGGGCTGCTCATTAGAGGGGGTTAAAATGTTATAAAATTTGATTATCGTGATGGTTGCACCACTCAGTAAGGGTACTAACCATCATTGAATTGTCCACTTGAAATGCGTGGATTTTATGTGAAATATACCTCAATAAAGCTGTTGAAAGTAAGGAGGGAGGGAGGGAGGGGAAAGGAAAGAACGAAAGGGAGAGAGGGAGTGGGGAAGGAAGGGAGGGAGGGAAAAGGAAAACGAGAGAGAGAGAGAGAGAGAGAGAGAGAGAGAGAGAGAGAAGGAAAGAAAGAGTTGTGTGAAACTCTGAGCAGAGTTTGGGAGATGGTGAAGCTGGCGGGCAGGTCAGGGAGAGCCCTTCCTTTTCTGTTTAGGAAACTGAGGCCCAGGCAGAGCCGAGGGCCTTGACTCACTCAGGTAACAAGTCAGGACTTGGAGACCAGGGCTCTTCCACATCATCAGCTGCCTGTAACCCTCACGCATTTATTAATTACCTACTATGTACAAAGCACTCTGCTAGGCCTATGAGGAATATAGAATGAGGAAGACAAGATTACTCTTCTGGGAGTTTCTTCTGATCTAGGAGAAAGACGGGAGAGGTGAGAAGAGCACACTTAAATAGCATGCAAGTCAGAAAGGGAAAGTGGTGGGGGCAGGGCTTGCCATTGGCTAGGTGCTCAGGGTAGAGGGCTTTGAGAGTCAGGCTGCAATCAGAGGGGCAGAGAGGACAGGTGTGGAGGCCTGACTTCACAGGTGCAGGTGCAGGTACACATACAGGCAGATGTGCAGGCACGAGGCAGGTGATAAGGTGCCATCCCGCTCACTGGCAAGTGCCTCTGCTGTGCCCAGATGGAGGGGCAGGGGAGACAGCAATATGGGGGAAAGAGGACCCAGGCCTGGAGGCAACCACCTGGATCTGAGGCCAGCTCTGCCCTCAAGGCCTCTATGCTCCCATCTGTGAAATGGGAAGGACAAAGGCGGCCCCTCCTAGTGTCTCTACCAAGGTTAAAGGGTCAATCCGCAAAGCACTTAGCACATTGCGGGGCACTGCATGGAGCAGGCCCCCAGTAAACACGAGCGGTGGCATCACAACAGCTGCGCATCCAGGAACATAAGATAAACCGCCCCCTCCCGCTTTTTTCTGGTGGGAGTGCTCTGTACTTGCCTCCTCAGGGTCAAACCCCAAGACATTTAAGGAATTTGACTCCAAAAAGCCCCACTCAAAGCTTCCAACTATGCCATTACACATTCATTTCTTCTAAGCACCTTCCTTCTAAATATAACACGCTCTGTCAGGGGTAATGTTATCAGCTCCCAACACACGGAACAAATCAGCCTCTGAGGTCACAACGGGAAGGGTGTTGCAGGCAGGAGGAAGGGAGATGGTGAAGCAGGGGCGGCAAGCAAAGCCATAGAGCACGGTGCAGAGCTGCTGGCCCTCGGGGGCACGGAATGACATTGGGTTTCTGGAAGAAGACATAAGAAAATGGCAATAAAGGGTGTCAATGGGGAGGGAAATGGGAAGCGGAGGAATGGCGAAGACAGGGAAACTTACTTTCACTGGAAAACTTACTGTATTTTTTGAGTTGTGTATCATCTGAATGTATCATCTAGTCAAAGGGTCATAAAATAAAATATGATAAAATACGATGATATGATATTGTACAATACATTATGGGAGGAAGTAGGATACAGGGTACCTGGGTGAGGCAGAGGCAGAAATAAGGTATCTGAAGGACAGGTGCACACTCACTTCAGACAATTCTGCTGACAGCCTGTCCTGCTCTCACTCCTGACCCCCCCCAGCACAGCCCCAAATGAAGCATGTCGCTCTATGAAGCCTGGGGGCCACTCTCGGAACATCAGCAATACGTTATCAGGGTCAAAACCTGAAACACTGAAACCCAGACCTCCAAAACCCTTCATGTAAAAAAAAAAAAAAAAAAAAAAAAGTAAGGAGGCTTCAGGCTTGATGCACAAGCTCAACCAGGGGAACACACTTTCTCCCAACGTGACCTGCCTGCCCTCACTGCCGCTGTGCGAAGCTAGCCCTGGAGCACCAAATTCAGCTGCTCCCCCAAACGTCAACAAGAGAGACATCCCTCCACTCCAAGGACAATGGAGAAAACCCATTTCCAAATGGGCCACTAGTCAGGCCCAAGCAGCGGCAGGTGAGGACAAGCAGGCTGGGTGGGGGAACGGGGCAGGAGGATGCAAGTTCAGCAACCAGAAAGAATGGAGGGTCAGCTGATCCCGCCATTTACTACCACACCACCTTGGGCAAAGCACACAATTGCTGAGCCCTCACGCTCCTCACCTGTGACACACACATACTAACACCTACCTTGCAAGTTGTAAGGATAATGGATGCTTAAAAAAAAATCTGATAATCCAGGCCAATATTCCTAAAACACTACAGTACCAGTTGCCATGTTTTTCTTCTAAAAAGTCATTGACTCTCTTGCCCAATGGCCAGCTAGCCAGACTATGTTTGACTATCTTTAGTCTAATTTAGTATCTTAAAAGGCAGTAATCCCTCTCATCTTGAAAAAAATTGGTCATTCTATGGATATTTATTGATTGCCTACTGTATGCCAGGCACTGTTTTGGCGACTGTTGATACAGTGGTAAATGGTAGGGGAGGAGCAGACAATATAAGCATTATCAAATAAACAAGGTAATTTCTGATGTGGTTATGAAAAAAAAAATGAAACTGTGTAATTAACAGAGTAAGTTGGTTGGAGACCAGGAGGAAAAGGAATATTATCTTAGATTGTCAGGGAAGGCCTCGCTCAGCATGTGATACTGAGGCAGTGGCCTCAATAACAGGGAGCCCGCCATGGGCACTGGCAGAGGAATGTTTCAGGCAGGAGGGACAGCCAGTGCAAAGGCCCTGGGGTCGAGATAACTGGGCATGCTCAAGTTACAGAAAGAAGGCTGGACTTGTGAGTGAGCTAGCATTAGGGCTGAAGCTGCAAAAATCAGTGAGGGCATTCCCCTTTTTACCACCCTACTGGTAAGGAGTTTGGGTTTGATTCCAAGAGTACTGAGAAGCCACTAGGGAGGCATGATTTGGCTTACAGCCTTTAAAATATCACTCTGGTATGATAAAGTTCTTATAACTAAAGTCTCCCTAACTATAACTTTTGTTCTTTGGTTTGGGGGACCTTGGGCCTCTCTAGGACAAGTTTAGTAAGTGACATTCCTGAACTTGTGAACTCGTGTCTCTCAAGATTCTCCAGGCTTACCAGCTCTTATCCATTCACCATTCTAGCAGTTTCCAAGGAATATTCTTGATTTTTTTCTATGTCCTTCATTAGAAGTGATGTTCAGAAATGAAGACACTATTCTAAGCATGGACAGACTGGAGTTATCACCTTCTCATCCCAAACCTACACTTCTATTGATATGTCCCAAGACTGTCTCAGATTTTAATTCTGTTTTGTACCATCAACTTGCCAAAACAGTGCAGACAACCTCCCTGAAGTCCTTTTTGTAATGTCTAGACCTAGAAAACAGGACTAAAGTTTGTTTTTCCCTAATGAGAACAGCTGTGTCCTATTTAAAAAAAAAAAGTGTCACCATAACCCAAACAATGACACATATAGAAAAATGGTTAAAATAAATAAAAGTACTGGGTCAGCTCCTTAGGTTGGACAGCCATGAAACTTCTCTTCTGGGTGGAGGACAAGGAAAACTATTACAGCAAGTTTCCCCACAACTGCTCTGTACTTGTTCACTTGCATCACGCATCTGAAGACACCTGGAGTATTTGGAAATACTGAGCACTCAAGCAAAAGACATGCCTCGCAATCGCACTTCCTACTTGATTTCTCAAGGACTTGTATAAACAAATCTGAGTAGACACAGACTACCTCCAGCGTGGGGTCGGGGGAAGTGCTGAAGGCTCAGCTGCACCAGCTAGCTAAGCTGATTCAATAAGCAGGGCAAGTGGTGGCAGATGCTAACAGGATGATGGCAAACAGGGGCCCCTCAGATGTGCAAACACTCAGCCTCGATCCTTCCTGCATCCTAGTCCACAGAAGGGGACATACTATGCACCCAGTGTTGGATGCCTAGGGTCAAGTCTTCTCTTTGCTCCCTAGTAGCTAAGTGACCTTGGGCAAGTACCTGAGCCTCTTTCCAACATCTGTGGCATGGGAATAATACCACTACCCATCACTCCCATGTTAATTATGAAGAATAAGTACAATTTTAATTTTGTTATATATAAGTGAGGCGTTATAACTGGAAATATGATTTCCCTCCTCTTTATATTTCTTGCTGCCTGCTAACATTTTTTTATGCTTTTTTTTTCTTTTACTCTCCCAAAGTTGTTTTTGATGCTTCTTTTAACCTGATTATTTCTTTTGGGGGAGGAAGCATGGGGGGGGCATGTAACGTGACTCACCCTGTCCTAAACCTTTCTTAGGACTGTCCTAAAAGAAGCACCCTCAGAACCATTTGGGTTTACCTTTGAAGAAACAACTTCCCCTTGAAGAGCCAAAGTTATCACCATATCTGTAGATGTTCTCCACTCTCTGGAATTCTGTAGCGAATGATTTAAGGTTTGTGACTTACTCATGTCCCTGAGTGGTTTCCCACTGCCTTTAGTGTTATGTTCTCAAACAATACCAACTAATTCCACACTGACACATACCCTAAAAAGACACATGCTACAAACAAACAAACAAACAAAAAACACCAAGCATCAGAATATATTCCGGAAGCAGATATGAGAGATAATGTACCATTACTGGGAGGCCTGTGTGAGCCCTGAGCCATCTTCATTTCTTTAAAGGGGAAAAAAACCCCTCATGAGTCAACTTTTTCATTGTGAGCCGATCTCAACAGCCTATGGCCCTGGGCTTCAAATACATAAGCAGTCCTGTTTCTGAGCAAAGTGGAAATAAAAATGAGCAACAGCCGAAGGGGAGACCCGGAACAATGGGAGAACACCCACTTTCAAAGAGAAACGTGGGCAGACTCGGGAGGCATGCATACGCACAGTACAACCCAAACCTTTTCATTTCCTTTGCTGAATCCAGAGTTCAACTGCCTGAACACTGCCTTGCTCTCATGTAAGGGAAGGGGAGCCTCTGACCGAATGAATCTGAAGCATCAGCACTAGATTACAATGGCCTGGGTCGCAGCGTGGCCCTGGCAGCTGGCAGCCTGTGCTTCTAACACTGACTCACCCCAGCGACAAGCTCCACGTCAGGGGCACCTCACCTGAGCCAGCTCAGAGGCAAGTTCCTGTTCATTCTGCAGGCTGGCACCCAAGCCTGGTGCTTAACCAAAGAGGAAGAGGAGCTGGCAGCTGTCCACTGCCAAGTCTTTTTCCTGGTCCCCCTTTTAGTCCAACCAAATCCAATCACCTACAATATCGGGAAGCACAAACCCAGTACAAAGGACAGGAAAAAACACAGCCAGCTCCAGGAAGAGTAAATCCTGCCCTTTCAAAGACCCTGGAAACTGGTTCAGTCGACCCTGAGTCAACTATCCTAAGTAGGCTTTAAAACTGCATTTATGCGGCTGCTCTGGGCAAACCTCTTCTTTTCTATGGACGGGTCAGGACAGCAGAGCCCTGCAGGAGACCTGGCAGAGCTAGCAGAGGCGGGACCCCACACCGGCAGCCCTTTTCCCGTATCCACACCTCGCCCATCTGCCAGTCCCAGAGGCACAGAGGAACACGCGCACAACTCCTCAAACGTCTTTCTCCAGCGGGACCCATGCACCCCCTCCCCAGCATGCCCTTCCAGGGGCCCGGGGTCTCTTCTTCCCCAAACTGAGAAACCAGCTGCATCCCAGAGCCATTGAGCACCAACATCTGCCAGCGGGGACACCTTCTCCAGGCCCCCCCAATCCGAGTATCTGCCGGGCGCCTACCCCGCCGCCTCCTGCCTTCCTTTTCCTAAGTCCTCGCCTCGCACCCAAACCCCGGTGACCCCCGACCCCGACCTCCACACCCTGACCCCACGTAGATCCGCATCCTTGCCATCCCACGACGCTTCGTCCATCCGCACGGACCTCCATCCCGTTACCGCAAAGGCCCCTCATCCCGTCACCGCCCGGGGACCCCCGTCCGTCACCCCAAGGCGGCCCCTTCCGTCACCCGCTGCGAGCCCCGCGCCCCCACGCCTCCCGGGGACCCCGTCCCGTCCCTCGCGGTTCCCCACGCCGTCACGCCCGGGCATGCCCTCGCCCCTCGAGCCGCGGCCGGTGAGTCGGAGGCCGCCCCAGCCCCTCTCACCGCAGCGGGCGCACCGGGAGCGAGCGGGCGCCGTCGGGACTCCGCAGCTGCGCTGACCGCGCCGGCCGCCTGCAGCCGGGTCCTTCTCCGCGCCGGCGAGCGCGCTGTCAGTCAGCCCGATGCCCGCCCCCGGCCCCGTCTGCGCAGGCGCCCAGCAGGGGACACGCCCCGCCCCTCGCAGACCGGGTCTGGGTCACGTGGCGGGGGCTGCTCGCAGCAGCCGCTGTCCCGCGGGTCTCGGCTGACGCCGGGGTCGCCGCAGGCCGGGCCCCCACCCCGCCAGTGTTCCCGCCGGGTTCGGCCGAGCGCACGCTCGTGGGAATCGCGGCCTGGGAACGTCCCCCTTTCCTGGCCTTGCTCCGAAACAGGGTGTTCTCCCCGGCCGGGACGAGGCGGGGGCCGGTGGCTGTGCGAACACGCGAGGAGGTGACTCGGCGGCTTGGGGGATAGAGAGCCCCGGCAGGGGGGAGGTGCGGTTCTGGTGGCTTCTCTGCCCTGATTTCCCACCTCAAAGAGGGTGCTATTTCCTGCCCGCCGTAGGAGTTACAGTGAAGTCGTAATATTAACAAACATGTTTTCAGAATCGGTCAGGCAGGGATACAGTGGTATAGATGGACAATTTGAGGCCGATTTATTTTTTAAAAAGAGGCTTCTTAAAGACTAACAGATTCCACCTCAACTACTCCAAAAATTGTAGGCCAGTCTTCACCTTTTTAGTAAATACAAAAAATTCAACTTTTTCAGGTCATTCGGCTTCTTCCACATTTCCTTTTTTTCTTTAATGTATAAAATAGGAGTTCTTGCTATGGAAGCTATTTTAGTTATAAAGGGAATATAAAATATAAACTGACACCCGCCTCCCCCCCCCCCAAAAAAAAAAAAGAATTTCTGGCTATGTCAAACTCGGGTCCAGTGACTATCAAAGTAGAGAATCTTATTTCAGAGTGTTGCTCCTACACTGAATTTTTCTAAAGGTATTCCACAGCAATATTGCAGAGCTGTAGTGCTCCTTCTGGTGGCTGCTTGTATGAAATAATACAGCTGTTTAAAAATAAATGCAGTGGCATCTGAAACAAGGTTGAATGTCAATTTAAGAAAACTTTTTTCTTAAGTCATAGGAGTTAGCCAGGAGTAATGGAATTCTACCAATTGAGATAAAGAAATGGCATATGAATGGATGAGAAAGCACCTGGCCTGTGCCATGGACAGAACTACTGGCCCCTGGGAAGATGACCTAATGAACTGTGGACTTGCTCAGAAAGGTTAAAGAAACAGCATGAAGACAAGAGCCGGGAGCTGCAGTTCCCTAAGGGTTCTGGGGCCTTCAAAGCCATTGCAGCTTTTGGCCCATCCCAGATTTGCTTGGGTGAATCAGTAGGGCTGCCAGGTATGAGAAGCTGGATCTCTAGGTGTTTTCAGTTTGGTGTGAACCCAGGAAGGGAAGGACTACAAGGCAGCCTCCATTCCTTTACGTATATGCTGCAGTTAGGTGGACGTGCCATTTGTCCCCTCTAGGATCTTGCCCCATATCTCACAGAATATGAGTACAATCTTGCAGAATTTAGGGGAATGGAGGATGATCATACTGAAGGCTGGAGGAAATCCTTGCCTGGTTCAGTGAGTCAGCCTAGCACAATGCACTGACTTGTGCAACCCTAATATGACTTTCACAGTATTACCTGCTCAGAAAATTGAAAAACTGTGAGCTCACTCAGGGTGAGATCCTATTTTAGGGAAATACATTTCTCCTCAAGAGATTTGTATAGACCCTCTCTCTGCCTCATGAAAAGTTTTCTGATATTGCCAGAAGGTTGGAGAGAGGCAGATGTCATGACTATTTTCACAAAGGGGAAGAAAGTGAGTCTGCAAACCACAGACCAGCCAGTGAGCTTGCCACTGGCCTGAGAAATATTCAGAACAGATTACTTATGAAAAATACTTGTGAACCCTCCAAAGAGGAAGCACTGATGACCAAGTCATGCTAGGTTAGCCCCACCCAACCCCAACCCCTACCCCCCGAAATGTTTAGGCTGGTGAATCAAGGAAATATGGTAGAAGTAGTGTATTTAGACTTGGAGGATGTATTTTTCAGGATTCTTTCCATTACAATGAATGACAGACACAATACAATTGGTTTTTTAAAAAGAAGGAATATAATGTTTCATGTAACTGCAGGATGCAGAGGTGCAAATGATGATGTCAGAACTTGGTCTTTTTCCTTCTCTAAACTGCTTTGTACTGAGCTTTCATTCTCAGATAGGTTCTTTTTAGAAACGGCTTTCAGCAGTCTCGGCTTATATTTTCATAGCTTAGCAGCCCCAGTGGAAAAAATAATTCTCTTTTTTAATACTTCCGGCAAAAGGCTTGGGATTTGATGTGACTAGACCAAGAGCACTCATGCTCATTCTCTGTGGCCAGCTGGCTGGAATAAGTCAACCTGCCAGAGCTGGACAGCAGGGAAGAGTCAGCCCCAGCCATACCCCTTAGGTGGAGAGCAAGGAAGGGTGTTCCCCACAGGGAAGATAAGGTGCTCTTGCCAGGATAAGGGGAATAGATTAGGGGCAGGCAGGGAAAAACCACAGATATCCAGGATAAAGCTTTCACTAGAGAATCTCAGGATATTGCATAAAGCACCTGAAAAGAAGTTGGGAGAAACAGTAAATTTATTGGTTGGCCAAACCAAGACTCAAAAATGCCAGTAGAGGGTAAGTCAGAAAAAACAACCATATACGATAAAGCAGGCGATGTGACTCCGCATCAGTGCCATGCCTCTGTTTGCCAACTGGGGTCACTTTTCCCTCCCCCTTTGTATTTGTTTCCTATCGCTGCTGCAATACAGTACCAGAAACGTGGCTTGTGCTGGTTTGAAATTGCAATGTGCCCCCAGAAAAGCCATGTATTTTTTTTCCTAATGCAATCTTGTGGGGACAAACCTATTATTAAGGGTGGAAATTTTGGATTGTTTCCATGGAGATGTGATACACCCGGTTGTGGGTGTGACCTGTTGGTTAAATGAAGATGTGACTCCACCCATTCAAGATGAGTCCTGATAAGTTTACTGGAGTCCTTTAAAAGAGGAGACATTTTGGAGAAAGCACGGTTGCTTCAGAGCTAACAGATGCAGACATTTAGAGATGTTTGGAGAGCCAACAGAGAGAGCAGACACCTAGACACGGACGTCTGGAGAGACAGAGCCCAGCAGACATTGCCATGTGCCTTCCCATGAGGTGCTAAGCAAGCCAGAACCCAGAGTTGTGTCTCAGAGTAGCTAAGTGAAGGCCTACAGATGCTTAGAGAGGAAACCACTAGCATCAGAAGCTGGAAGCAATTGAACCAGGAACAAGGACCAGCAGACGCCAGCCACATGCCTTCCCATGTGATGGGCATCACCTTTCTTGAGTCAAGATATGTTCCTCTGGATGACTTAGTTTGAACATTTTTTGACCTTAGAACTGTAAACTTGTAACTTAATAAATTCCTTTTTTAAAAGCTGTTCCATTTCTGGTGTATTGCATTCTGGCAGAATTTTACAAATTAACACATGGCTTAAAACAACACAAATTAATATCTTACAGTTCTGGAAGTCAGAAGACCTAAAATCAAAGTTTGGTAGAGCTGCGCTCCTTTTGGAGGCTTGAGGGAAAGTCTGTTTCCTTTTTCTAGTTTCAAGAGACCACCCACATTCCTTGGCTCATGGCCCCATCTCCATCTTCAAAGCCAGCAGAGTTTCATTTTCCAACTTTTCTGCCTCTGACTCTCCTCCCTTCCTCTCAGAAAGGCCCTTGTGATTACTTTGGGCCCACCTGGATACTGCAGGCTAGCCTCCCATCTGTAGGTCCTTAACTTAATTCCTCTACAGAGTTCCTTTTGCCAAGTAATGTATTCACAAGTTTCAGGGTTTAGGACTGACCATCTTTGGGAAAGCTCAACCGACCCCACCCTTCTTTAGGGAGCACAGCCCTTGTCCATTCCCTTGCCCTGAGTCCTCCTGGCTATAGAGATTGGCACAAGGAGAGACATGACCCCAGCAGTACCAACCAGTGTCCTTCCCTAGGATTGACAGACAGAGGCTGGAAGAAGAAAGAATTCCTTTTCCTTGCAGTGGCTAAATGGGGAGGAAGTAAATGTGGGTCTCCTGGGGGCCATCTTTCCCACCTCAGGGTGAGTGGGTGTGCAGAGAGCGCCCATCATGAAAACAAGCTAGAAGTTCAGTGGACACATCCTCGGCCAGTAACCCAGGTGAGGACAGGCTCCACACTGGTGTCCCATGGAGAACAACTAAAGAAACTAGGGATGTATAGGTGGGAGAAATTTAAAATTTTGCCAAGATTTGGCTCCAGATTGATATAAACCAAATCTTTCTATGAACCACAAAATCAAATTGGAGTGTTGTATAATCCTCTGTTTTCTTGATGACACTGGGGCCAACTGTTTTCCCAGCCTCTGCTTAATGGGTCTCTTTAGGAATCAGGAATTTATTATGGACCAAAGCAGCCATTTATCTTTGGATGACCTTGACTGTTAAGAAATTTTATCATAACAGTCTTTCTAATACTTGAAGATAAGTTATAATGTCCCCTCTCCCCAGCCACTTAATCTTCCCTATTTTACTCCTAAACAACTCTCAAATAGGTCTAGTATGCTCTCTGCACACTTAGGCCCCCTTGCAAAGCTTCACACAATCTGTTTTCCCTTCTGGGTCCTTCTCACCTGCCCCTTTGCTGGGACCCTCTTCCTCTACCTTCACCCTCAACCCCTCTTGCCTAAGAAATGGCCATGTGTCCTTCAGATATCCCATCCCAAATGAAATCGTTTGTGTGACACCCCCACTCCCAGCTAGGCAAAATCCCCGGGTAGAGCCTCTCATCGCTGGCTGCCCTTTCCCTTCACAGGAATGCATCAGTTTGTAATTAGGCATTCGTTTGTGCAGTTCTACTCTATGCTCTGCAAAGGACAGGAACTCTGGTTTTGCGCACACAGGTGTCTCCAGCACCTGACACAGTGCCGAGCACTTGCTGCATGAGTGAAGAGATGAGTTCATTTTCAGGATCTGGGGGACTGGGGCCCAGGACAAGAAGAGCACTGAGTTCCTGCAGCCTGTGTCTGAGTGGGCAGGGACTCACTTAGGGGTGACTCACAGATCCGGTCTTGGCACCTGTGCCAGGGGAACCAGGTCAAAGGCACATCTGGGCCATGGCCTCGGGCTTCTCAGGGAACGAGTGTGGGGAAAGGCAGTGTCTTCACAGCCAGGCAGGTAAGGTCAGCAGGTTAGCTCTGCTTCCATTCTTCTTTTGGGCAATTACTTGACTCTGAGCCTCAGTTTCCTCAGCCGTACAAAGGGAAAATACCAACTTCAAAATATGTTAGGATAGAGCAAGTCGATGTGGCAGTGTGACACAGCAGCTAAGATGGATCCGGCTCTGAATCCTGGCTCTCCACCTGCTCGATGGTGACCTTGAGCAAGTTGCTCAATTTATCTGGGCCTAGGCCTATTTCTCAATCTATAAAAGGGGCCAGCCATTGCAAGTTCAGTCATTCCTTCGTTCGGTGCATATTTAGTGAGTGCTTTTGACAGGCACTGGGGGACAAGAACAAAGAAGACCAACAACAGATCCATGTCCTTTGTGAGGCTGGCATGTCACCAAGGTGTAAACAAGTGAAAGATACAGGATGTTAGTTGAGAGGTGGCACAGAGATAAGAGCAAGGCAAGGAAGAGGAAATGAAATGTTGCAGGAATGGGAGGGAGGGAGACATTTCAGATAAGGTGCCATCAAGGAAGCTGCCTCTGGGGTCAAGGCCCAAAAGGCATGACGGAGTGGGCCTGGTGCTTTGTGCCACTGGTGCTCCCCCATGCTTGCTGGCCCCACAACTTCCCCACACACCGGCCTAGTATCCCCGCAGGCTGCACCCATGGTGGAAGGAGAGGTGGCCACAGTGCAAAGGAATTCAGAGACACCTTGTTCCACTTTGGGTTGTTTAGACTTCTTAGACCTGACCACCCTTGGGTGGTGGGGTTTCAGTTTTCTGTCTTCCGTGTCAGTGGAAAAAAAAAAAAAGAAAACAACCAAACACTTCTGGGTAAATCTCTCATTTTCCACTCCTCGTTCTTTGGATGTGTGCATGTGTGTGTCTGACTGTCTGTTTCTCTCTTTCCCAGCATTTACTGTAAAGGTCATAAATCATGAGTATACAGAGTTGGATGACTTCACAAGTAAAACCCCGTATAACCATCATACACATCAAGAAATAGAATATTCCTAGTGCTCTAGCATCCGGCCTTCAGCATTAACCACTGTCATCCCTCCATATGCTCCAAGGGGATGGTCCTTCCTTGCCTCTTCCAGCTTCTGGTGGTCCCAAGTGTTCCTCGGCTTGTGGCAGCCTAGTCCAAGCTCTGCCTCTGTCTTCACATGGTCATTTTTCCTCCTGTGTCTGTGTCCAAATTTCCCTCGTCTTATAAGACACCCATCATATTAGATTTAGGGTCCACCCTAATCCAGAAGACCTATCTTAACTTGATGACATCTGCAAAGAGTCTATTTCCAAATAAACTCTCATTCCCATTTCTGGGTGGATATGGATTTTAGGGGAACACTATTCAACCCAGTACAGCCTGTTAGTGAACTTCTTATGAAGGAATCATGTATATATACTCCCTTGTGCCTGGTTTTTTGACTCAACATTACTTTTGTGAGATTATTCTGTCTAGGTTGCAAATACTTGTAGTTCTTTCATTCTCATCATTGTATAGTGTTTCACTGTATGAAGATACCATGATTTCTTTATCCACTCTGTTCATGGACATTTAGGTTATTTCCAGTTTGGGGTTATCAGGAATAGTGATGTATGAACTTGTACAAGTTTTTTTGTAAACACAGGTATACTTATGTTCAACTTTAGCAGACATTCCTAAGTTTTCCAAGGTGGTTTAACACTTACATTTCCACCAGCAATGTAGGAAAGTTCTCTATATAATTGCTAATATTTGGTGTTTTTTCAGGGTGGCCATCCCAGTGGTGTGTAAATAGAATTTCTTTGTGATTTAAATTTATATTTCCCTGACGACTAATGAAAATTAGCACTTTTTCATATGTTTTGGATATCCTCTTTTGTGGAGTTTCTTGTTAAAGTGTTTCACCCGTTTTCCTATTGGGTTATCTTATTTATTTTTAATTACATTTTTAAATGTTTAAAAATAAATACATGTTCACAGTTAAAAATAATTCACCAATTACATTCTAGTTTCTTGTATATATTTTCCAGGAATATTCTATGTGCTTATAAACATATATGTCTCCTCCCCCAACTTTTCTTTAGTACACAAACATATATACTGTTTCACACAACAGACTTAATATACCTGAAGACTGTCCATATCAATACTTTAAAAATCTCCCTCATTCTTTTTTTATACTTGCACAGCACAGTACTCCATTTGTAAGTAAAACATACTTAAATTGATAGGCATATAGGGCATTGCCAGTCTTTCACTTCTACAAATATACTACTATAAATACCATTGCAAACATGGGTGAGTCTATCTGTAGGATAAATCTCTAACAGTGGAATTGCTGGGTCAAAGGGTAGATACACACAAATTTTTGTCATTCCTTATTGCATTTTGCTCTGTAAGGAGCGGAACCAATTTGCAATTGCACAGTTTGGTCTGCCTTGCTAACAAGGGGTACTATCAAACTTTTTATCTTTGCAAATCTATTAGGTGAAAAATGGTATCTCCTTGTACTTTTAATTTGCATTCATTCCTTCTTATTTGAATAAGGCTGAACACCTTCTCACGTATTTGAATATAGGCTCCACTTTAAAAGGGCTATTTTCTGGGATGAATGGTTAGCTGGAAATGTGGCACCAGCAGGTTTGCTTTTTGCCTAAGAGGTAAACAGAAGAAACCCTGGAGTAGGGATGCCCTCCACCCCTGCCAGGGCTCCCTGGGCTGGGAGGTCTTCTGCTCTTGAGCCTCTAGTGAAATCAGGGAGAGGCAAAAACTATTGTACCGGTCCCCAAACAGGAAGAAACCTTAGAAATAATGCTTAATCTCATATTTTAGAGATTAAAAAAAAAAAAAAAAGCTGAGGCTTAGTGAGGGGCAATGGCTTGCAGAAGACCACGTCAATTCTGTTGAGAATGGGACGAAACCCTTGACGTTTTTGTCAACTGCTGATATCCCTGGTAAATTTTTTAGTGAATGATTTATTGTCCTACTCCTTTATACTAGGGACTGGAAACACAGGCAGCACAAACAAGTGTGAGGCCTGAAGAAAATTATGGGGTGGGATCTCTCCACTATTCATTTATCATGAGAGATTTTGAAATGGGCCAAAAAGATTACTGGGCGTCTTTAACAGGTAACTAGGCATTGCTGGCCTTCTCGGCTTCCTGGTTTTATGAATCTTATCTTTAAACTCTATAGAGCTTTGTAAATCATAACAAACTGACAGCAATGCAAATAGTCCTTGCTCAGAGATGTTAGAGACATAAATGAATCTTGTCTGGTGGAAGTTCAATTTATTTTCCTCCCCCGGTGTGGAGAAAACCAGTTCTGCACCTGTTAAGCAATTCCATCTTCACTCTCTGGCCTGCCTATGTGTTTTTGGAATCCCCTTGAACCCACTGTAGCATCTTACTGACTCCTTTATTACTTAGTGGACTAAATGAAATCTTGACATGTGTTCATTCACTGTCATGAATTTTTTTTGTTTTTACATTTTTTTGTCATGATTTTATCTTTGTTAAAAAATATTTATTGTGGTATCATATATACGACACAAAATTTTCCTCTTTAACCAATTTTCATGTGTAAAACTCACTGATATTGCATGCACAATGTTATGCCACCATCATGACCATCCATTCTCAAAACATTTTCATACCTGAAAAAGAAATTCTGTAACCATTCAGTATATCCCCATTCTCCCCTCCTCTTAGCCCCCATACCCTATAAGCTGCTTTCTGTCTCTATGAATTTGCATATTCTAGATATTTCATATAAGTGAAATCTTGCAATATTTGTTCTTTTGCGCTTGGCTTCTTTCACTCAGCATGATAGCTTCAAGATCATCCATGTTGTAGCATGTATCAAAACATCATTCCTGTCTATGGTTGAGTAATTTTCTGGTATATGCATACACCACATTTTGCTTATTCATTCATCAGTTGATGGGCATTGGGATTGCTATGAACATTGGTGAACATTTTGTGTCCCTGCTTTCAATTTTTTGGCACATGTACTTAGGAGTAGAATTGCTAGGTCACATGGTAATCCTATGTTTAACTTTCTGATGAACCACCAAATGGTTTTCCCCAGAAGCTGCATCATTTTACATTCCTACCAACAATGTAGACTGGGTCCTGTTTCTGTACATCCTCACCCACCGGCATTTATTTTGTTTTTTGTTGTTGTTGTTGCCTTTGAGTGTGTTTATTTAAATTCACCAAAGTTTAATGAAATTTAACTTTCAGGGAAGAGTCCAGAAACTCTAGGCCAGCCGTGCGACTAGATCTATTTTACAGGTGAGGAAACCAGTGTGGCCAGCAAGGGGGCCATGTGGCAGGAACAGGGTCAAACCAAGTCTGTTAAGACGCAAAGCCCTTGTGAGCCAGCAGAACCACTGGCTCCAGTCCTAACAGCAGCCGGGGGTTCCAGCACGCACTATGCGAGTTAATTCTGAGAAACTCTGGATAAGGAAACTCAGGCTGGGAGGAGAAGAGCACCTCTCCCCAGGCCACCTGAGTGACTGACAAAGGTGGGACCAGCTGTGGAGTGTGCAGGCTTCGAATGCAGCAATGGGGACAATCGTGGGAATGGTCGCTCACTGGTCTGTGCCTGCTGCTGCCTGGCCAGCTGGTGGGGTCCATTTTGCTGATGGCATCGGGGAGCATCTGAACATCCTTCACATCAAAGCATTTCTGGAGTTCCTCAGGGAGGGACTAGTAGACCCTGACAGGGTCCAGGCCGTCAGGGTCCAGCCATTTCTTGCGCTCCTCCTCCTCGTACTCCTTCACGGCCGTCTTGATATGCAGCTTGGCGCGGCTCCACACAAGTTTCTTGAAGGCCTCCAGCTCATCACTGAAGCCCTCCATGTACTGGTGGTCAGCTGTCCTTATCTTGGTGAAGAACTGGCAGAAGCAGGCCCGGGGGTCCGTCTTCAGGCTCTTGGCCAATTCCAAGATGAACTGCATGACAATGGTCTGGTGGGCCACCTGTTCCATGAGTGCACATTTCTTCTCCACCTCTAGGTCAATGCACCAGATGACCAGGTAGTTGGCAGACCCTTTGCACACCAGGTGGACAATGTCTCACAGGTACTTCTGGCTGTCACCCCAATGGTGGAGCATGCCAAAGTACTTGATCTGTTTCTTGTACTTCTCCATGAAGGTTTTGTGTTTCTGCTCCCTCACCTCCTCCGAGTCCTCCTCAGCCTGTCCTGGCTTGGTGTGGACCATGCTCTAGCTGAAGCTGTCTTTGCTGAGCATGTCCACGTTCCAGAGCATGCTCTCCTCCTTCTTGCACATTTCCTCCAGCTTCTGCTCCCAGCTCCGCTCCTCCTTGCGCAGCTGCTGCGCCTCAGCCTGTAGCTGCTCCAGCTCCACCATGTCTCCCTTGCCCTCAGCCACCTCCAACTCCTTCAGCTTCTGCTGGCACTCAGCCATCTTGCGGCTGCACTTGCGGCAGCCCCTGTCCAGCTCCGCCTTCTCCTTCTGGAACTCCTCCATGAGGTCCACCCAGGCCTTATGCCGCCAGCGGAAGAGGCTGGCCGTGTTGATGTTAGGATGCATTTCGTTCTCATTGTTCAACACCTTGATGTGGTTCCACACGCTGCTGTCCACCATCTTGCTTGGGCAGCCCAGCCCGCTCCAGCAGCAGTGGTGCTGGAGACTTGGCTTGCGGAGCCCTCTGAGTATGTAGACATCTTAGTGGGGGTGAAGTGGTATTTTGGGGTTCTGATTTACATTTCCCAAATGGCTAGTGATGTTGAGCATTTTTCTCACGGGTTCATTAGCCATATATATATATATATATATATACACCTTTTTTTGAGGAATGTCTTTCTCAAAAAAAAAGTTCTTTACATATTCTGGTACTCAAGTTCTTATTGAATATATAGTACTGATTTGGAAATAATTTAGAAAGTATTTCCAAATATTTTCTTCCAGTCTCTGGGTTGTCTTTTCACTTTTTTGACAATGTCCTTTGATGCACAAAAGTTTGTAATTTTGATGAATTTATCTATTTTGTTTTTGTTGTTGCTTGGGTTTTTGGTGTCAGAGCTAAGAACCCATTGCCCAAGAGTTTTATGGTTTTGGTTCTTAAGTTTAGGTTGTTGATTTATTTTGTGCTAATATGGAGTGAGTTAGGCATCCGTTTTCAATCTTTTCCATGTGGATAGCCAGTTTTCTTTTGTTGAAGAGACTATTCTTTGCCTATTGCAAGTACTTGGCACCCTTTTTGAAAGTCAATTGGCCATTGACATGTAACTGAGAAGTCAGGATTTAAGGGATAATTATAGTCACTGAATCATTTTATTCCTTTTTACTTTCTTGTGTATTAGAGTAGCAGAGGGAAATACCTGAAGTCTTTGAACTATAATCCAATTGCCTTGATCTCTGATAATGATTGTATAGCCTTTATCTTGTGACTTTGTGATTGTAAAAACCTTGTAACTAACCTTCATTTGCACCCATTTTACCCTTTTTTTTTTTTTTTTTTTTTGCCTTTAGTCTTATGATCACTGAAGACAACCCCTAATGTTTATTAATGACGGGCCGTGGGTCAGTCCAGAACTAACCCATCCCAATTCCAAAGTTATCTTGATAACGGAAACTAGATCTAACCAAATGGGTTCGCCTACTATGTGCAGTAGCTTAGACTTTAACCTATAAGTCACCTATACCTCATTATACTAAATATAATTTGTCATGCCCATTATCATTAAGGCCACCATTTTCTTACATTCTGTGACTAATCATGCAATCAATCTGCGCATGCCCGTTAAATCACCTGTAGTTACATCATCTCGAGCCACTGTACTCATTATCCTAAAACCTGCCTATCTTTTGATACTATGAAACTATCAGAAGTACTGCTTTTCAGGGAGACAGATTTGGGGGCCAATAGGCTGTCTGATCTCCTGCTTTGCACCTCTTTGAAACCCCAGTGTCTCAGGAATTGACCATTTGAGTGCATTGGGAGAGAATTCACCAATGTGTGGGTCTATTTCTGGACTTACAATTCAGGTCCAGTGTCTGTTTGTCTGTCTTTAGGCCAGTACCACACTATTTTGATTACTGTAGCTTTGTAATAAGTTTTGAAATCGAGAAGTGTGAGTGCTTTAACTTTGTTCTTTTTCAAGATGGTTTTGGCTGTTTGGATCCCCTGCACTTCTATATATGAATTTGATGTTTGGCTTTCCACCGCCAAAAAGGCTGCTGGAATTTTGATCAGGATTACACTGAACCTGTGCATCACTTTGGGTAGTATCAACTTCTTAACAATATCGTCTTCCAATCCATAAACTCGGAATATCTTTCCATTTGTTTACATCTTCTTTAATTTCTATCAACAACTTTTTAAAAAGTTTATATTTTAACATTGTTCATAGCAAGTATACTCCAAGTATATTGGCTCTTGCAGTCTTGGTAGCATTAAAAGATAAACATCCTTTTTTCCCGCCTATGTAAAGAGTACTGACTACTGACTGGAGGTCTACCTCACTTTTCTCTCTGTGGAAACAAATTTGGAAACAAAGATTGCAGGAGATGGGACTCCCAAGGTGGTTGACAGAATGTGTAGCACCGTGATGTATATATAGATATATAAGATGCGTTCACATAATTTTAAACTTTCAAAGCACAATCTTTACTTCCCAAAATGTAGCTGGAAGGAAGAGTTTCTGGGAGCAAAAACGGAAATGAGAAGGTGGCTTGCAGACAGAGATTCTGATAGATCCCTGAGAGGTCATGACGGCTTTCATCAGTCCTACAACTTAGTCTATGTTTGCCAGTTTAAAAACAAACACTCAGCACCTACTTTCTGCCCTGGGAAAATTGTCCCTAAATTATATACGGAATTCAAAGAAATAAAAACGTGTGTCTACCTTCCAAACACTGAGTACGTGTCACCTGGAAGGGATGGTGGAGCTCTACTGTCCAAGTTCCTGGGAGACCCCAGAGGCTCAGGGGACCCCAGGCTCAGCCTCAACCCCTCCTCCGGCGCGCTTTCCCTTCGCGCCCGTGTTGGTCGGCTCAGTCGTTTCCACTGTCGCTCTTTTATTTTCTCAATTTCCTACCTTTCGTTCCTGCACAACATACAGGATCTGTCTAAAGTCGGCGATGGGTCGGCTCTGCGGGCGCCGGGCAACTCGGCCTGGGGAACCCGACCCGGTTCCACAGCCTCACGGCGCGGCTTGGGCCTCGCGGCAGTCCGTAACGCCCGTCCTTTCTCTTCCGGCCCTCATTTTGGATGGAGCCCTTTATTTTTGCGAGGGGAGGCCGCAATTAAAAGCTGAGTTTTCTCAAATAACTGTCGCTCTTTAAGACACTGCGACCCGGAGGACTCCCTGCCTCCGCGTCGCGGCACACCGCCCGAGGCGTCCCGGCTCTGAGGCGCCGAGTGGGCGGCCGGGACTGCGCAGGCGCGGCGCCGCTGCCCTCGCGGGCCCACTTCCGGGAGTCGAGCGGCCGCGCTCTCCCGGCAGGGATCTGGGTTCCGGCGTCTGCTCGGCCGCCGCTCCCTCAGACCCGCGCGGCGCCGGGAGCCGAGCCGCGAGGCCCGCTGCGGTCCGGCCATGAGCGCGGCCGCATGATGCAGCCCTGCCTCGGTCGCTTCAGTCGCCGCCGCCGTCGCCGCAGGCCGGGAGGAGCCGCAGCGCCGGCGACCCCGCCTGGGCCTCGGGTGAGTGAGGCGGGCAGGGCTGGGCCGGCTGCTCACGCCCCGGCTCCGGCCACTCCCGGTCCCCGGCCGCCTTTCTCGGCCCCGCTGTGCCCTCTCCTCCCCGCTGCCGCGCATCCGCGACCTTCCGGAGATCCCCGGGGGCACCTCTGACCTGCGCGTGACTTCCCTTCTAGGTGTCTCCTTGTCACTTTCTAGTCGCTCTGTTGGAATAGGGCCTGGATTGCGTGCAGCCCCAGCATTTCCCCTGACCTTGGGCGTGACACTCAGCTCTCGGGCCACGGGTTTCTCCTGTGTGCGTTGGGGTTCGGGTGACTAATAACGGGGTTGTTGTTAGGACCAGAAGAGACTCTGGCTATAAACCCGTCTGTAGGCTGTAAAGAGATCTTTACAAGCATGTATTACAATGGACGTTAGCACATCGCGTGTGGCTCCCCGAAGGCCACTGTTCCTTCCTCCCTTTTATTTATTTTAAACTTTTCTCTTCTTTTATTCTTCGCCCATCATCTGCTTTGTTTTCCTACCCGCTCCTCCACCCGTCAGTTGTCTTTGGGGTTGGGGAGTGAGGTGTCGCTGCCTGACATCTGCATCACGGACAATCAGGTCAGCCTTTAGGGCAACGTGTGCATCTTTTCTTGATGCGGCCAAGCCTCATCCCTCCTGAGAGGCCATTGCTGCTGCACCTAAGTCCCTTTTGCTGTTCCGTGGGCACAGTTTACTAGCTTATGAATAATCATTTTATTATGGACGTACAGTAGGAGCGTGAGAACTGTTGAGCAGTTGCCTTCTAGCCTGTTTCACTGTTTAGGCTGTATACAGTGTTGTCCAAATCAATCCTAGTTGTGTCCAAGTCAGCGCTACTTGTTTCCTTTGAAGTGTGCTTAGTGTATGTTTTTAAGGCACCTGTGCTTATCTGTAATACTGTGACTGTCTTAGATGGTGTAGAAATTCACATCGGTATATAGTTCTTCCTACACTCTTCATTTTCACCAGAGTTTGATGTTGCTTTACAGCTTTTACTTAACTGAAGTCACTTTTAAAGAGACACCTTGTAGAATTTGCTTGTTAGAAAGTCAGAACATGGTTAAAATGAAAACTCTCTTGGAGTGTTTGGAAAATGGACTAGAACAGAAGGATTGATTAAAATGCATTTCTTGAACATTCTGGAAAGTAGAAGCGTTAGGGTTTTGGAAATTATTTAGATTGTGTACTTTGGGGTGTTTGGTAGGTTTGCATTGGCTTCTGCATCTGGGATGAAGAATAAGGCTATTTGAAAAGGTAGTTTTCTGAAAAATTCATTAAATGACAATTGGAACTATTTCTGTAGATGTCTCATTTCATTGGAACAGAAGTATTCTGTTACCAATGGCTTTCTGGCCCCCAGCCTGCCTTTGGTGCTTTGGCTAATACTTAGGGAATTGACACCTGAATGTATTGGAACTTGACAGCCATGCTTATCAATGAACTGTAAAAGCAGAAATCCTCCTTGTTTTAGTTTGTAAGGTGCCAGAATGCAATATACCAGAAATGGAACAGTTTTTAAAAGGGGAATTTATTAAGTTGCAAGTTTACAGTTCTAATGCTGTTAAAGTGTCCACATTAAGGCACCAACAAGATATTCCACTCATTCAGGAAAGGCTGATGCTGTCCAGAACAGCTCTGTCAGCTGGGAAGACAAATGTCTGGGTCTTTGGGTTCTGAACACTCTTCTTAGCTGAGAAGGTACCCGGCGACGTCTGCTACCTTTCTCTCATCATTTCATGATGCTTCCCCGGGAATGCTTCCTTCCACATCGCCAAAGGTTTCTGGCTCCAAAAGCTCTGTTGGCTTTGAGCTTTTTCCTAAATGGTTGCCTCTTAAAGGGATCCAGTAAGGAACCCCACCTTGAATGGGTGGAGACACATCTCCATGGAAGCCATCTAATCAAAAGTTAACACCCACAGTTGGGTGGGTCATATCTCCATGGAAACAATAAAAAAGATTCCACCCACCAATAGTGAATGAGGATTAAAGAGCATGGCTTTTCTGGGGTACACGAGAGTTTCAAGGCAGCACACTCTTTAAGAAAGGAAAAGCGTCAGTGTGGATAATGTGCTACAAACTTTGTGTAAGAACTTTATATAATGAGTATAAACAAACTTTAAACATTAGAGCAGAGCATAAGGTAAAAAATCAAAACTCCCACTTTCACTCCTTCCCCAAAGCCAGTCATCAGAGTCAGAGTTCACAGCTTGCTGAGTAGCCATTCAGCTGTAGCATCCTTCTGTCTGTTTTGGTCCCTTCTTACTTAAAAATATACTTCTTTGCCATTGACAAACAACTATCCTTTCTAATCATGAAGGAGATAGAGGCCATTGGGGAGAGTCCTCTCAACTTTATTCGTTTCTAGTTAAGGTATATTTGAGTATCCATCAGTCTTTTTCTTCTCCTTATCTCTGAGGAAGAGATAGTTCCTCCTTCCCAATATTGTTAATTCTTGATCTGTGCTTTGGCCTGCCTGTTACTGGACTCTGAGTTATCATATACTGTCATTTGACTCTTTGAATTTTTTCTATTTCACCAACTGTCCACAAACATGTGCTTGCTAATCTTGACCCGATTTATTACTATGTTTCATTCTTCCAGAAACCTTCACTAAAACCCTATTATCTAATACAATCCAGACTCCTTCTGGGGCCAGGATAAGGCTTTATACTGGAATGACACCTTACAGTTTTAAAAGCACCATGTTATCCTATAGTACCTTGTATTTAGTGAGTGCTTCATAAATGTTTGATTGATGAATAATTTGGCTAGGGAGTGTAAGAGTATTTAATTGGAGGAAATAGCAGGAGCAGATGCACAGAGGTGTGGAATTCCATGGCCAGGGAGCCACAGTGAGTGCTGCGTGAAGATCTCACTGTGTGAGAGAGGTGAAAATTGAGCCTGGAAAGGTAGGCCAGAGCCAGAGTCAATCGAGCCTTCAATGCCAAGGCCGGCGCTACAAAGTTCTTGACTAGGATGATTTTGTGACCTCCATTATGATCTTTTTATAACAACTTCATTCTCATACCATGCAGCTCACCCATTTAAAGTGTACAGTTCACAAATTTTAGTGTATTCACAGAGTTGTGCAGCCATCATCACAATCCATTTTAGAGCATTTGATCACATTAAAAAGAAATCCTGTATCCTTTAGCTATCATGGCCCCAACCTTCAGCACTAAGCAACCTCCAGTCTACTTCCTCTCTCTATAGATTTTCCTATTCTGGATTTTCATGAGTAAAATTATATAATATGAGCTCTTTTGTGTCTGGCTTCCTTCATGTGACATAATGATTTCAGAGTCCATCCATGTAATCAGTACTTCATTCCTTTTTATGGATAACAGATAATATTCCATTATATGGATATGACACATTTATTTATCGATTATCAGTTGATGGTCATTTGAATTGTTTTCACTTTGGGGCTACTATGAATAATCTATAAACATCCACATATAAGTTTTAAGTGGTCAAATATTTTCAGTTCTCTTAAATATCTTCCTAGGAGTAGAATTACAGAGTCTCATATGATAACTCTATGTTTAATTGTTTGAGGGACTGCCAGGCCGTTTTCCAATGTGGCTGCACCATTTTACATTCCCATCAGCAGTGAGTGCATGAGAGTTCCAGTTTCTCCATATCTTCACCAACACTTATTTGTTGGTGTTTTTTTATTTATTTTTTATTTTTTTTAAATTCTAGCCATCCTAGTGGGTGTGGAGAGGTAACTCGTGATTTTTTTTTTCCAACAGTTTTTATCCACCATACAATTCCTCCAAGGTGTGCAGTCAGTGGCTCTCAGTATAATCATAGAGCTGTGCTTATATTGCTACAGTCAACTTTAGAACATTTTCATAGCTCTAAAAAAAAGACACTGTGCTCTTAGTACTCTTAACTATTAAGAGTATTAAGTATGTGTCAATACTCTTAAGTATTGATATTTAGCTTCGCTGTGGTACCTTTGTTACAATTGATGGAAAAACATGCAGATATTACTGACAACTATAACGCATAGTTTGCATCGGGTGTATTTTTTCCTATATACCACCCTGTTGTTAACATCTAGTAGTGTGACATACATTTGGTCTAATTCATATCTCGTGACTTTGATTAGCATTTCTCTGATGACTAATGATGTTGAGCATCTTTTTTTTTGTACTTATTGACCATTTGAATATTTGCCTTGGAGAAATGTCTGTTTAGATCCTTTGTCCATTTTAACATTGTGTTGTCATTTTATTGCTGAAGTGTAAGTATTCTTTCTTTATACATTCTAGCTAGAAGTCCTTTTCAAATAGTGATCTGCACCATGATTTTGGAAGGTGACTTTTGCAGCTGTGTAAGATAGTTGGAACCTGGAGACATACTTGAGGTTAGGATTCTGCAGAGGCATAAGCCAGTGGTGAGGGGTGCCCTAAACTTGGGTTGTGGGAAAGGTAAGAAGGGGAAGGACCATAGCTATAATTAAGAAGTAGCATCAAGAATGTAGGAATGAGGAAGGAGGGGGTGTTCACTTTGTGTCTGGGACAGAGGGGTTCAAAGTTGTTTAATAAATCCTGGTGCACGAGAGATGTTATCAGTTTAGAAAGAGGGGCTAGGTCTGTGTTAGGGTGTGGGTTGGTTCATTTTGGGAGGGTGCAGGGGGCAGTCAATTCTAGTTTCTCTTGAGACAGGCTTCTACAGTATCAGTTTCTTTTTTAAATGGTTTGAATTCTTAGATTCTGTAGTTCCCACATTTGATTTTTTCATTACAAGGAATGCTTTCTAAAAACACACTGGGAGGCAGTGTGTTTTAGTGGGAAAACATTGGGCTTTGGTGTCAGCAGTCCTGGCTCCCCCTTTTCTGGCTGGGAACTTGGGCCAGTTACTTAATTTTCCTCTAAGACTCAATTTCCTCATCCCTAAAATGCACTAATCATAGGGCCTAGCTTTTAGGGGGTTGGCAGAATTAAATGTAATAATGTCTATAAAGCTCCTGAAGCTTTGGTGTTCAGTAAGTAACCTTTCCTTTCACTTTCTAGTAGTTTACATTGCCATTCATTTGTAACTAAGAGCTAAATATATTAGCAATTTAAATTTTAATAGTATTTGGGATTTGAGGGAGTCTGATATAAAAAGTTACTTCATTTTAAACAAGAAAACTATTTAAGAAGATGTGGAAAAAGATTGGATTTCACCATCCTAATTCAGGCTCACTGTTCTGGGGCAGGGCATTTAAAGAGGTTTGGAACTCGGGAGTTCTTTTTATTTGTGGATTTAGAACTTTTGAGGGTTACTTACCATGCTGGACTTTTTAAAAAATGATCAGCTCTATTTACCTTCACATCTGGGTTGTGGCTCTGGGAAAGGATAGGAGTGAAACCTTGGGTATATGTGTAAGCAGTCCTGAGGCTGTCTTTTCCAGCTTGTATATTCTAGGTGTTACCATGAATGTGTTTTCTGCGTCCAAAATTGAGACTTTTTCCTCAGAATAGCATTTAGAAGTGTGGATTTCTCTCTTCTCATCCTGTCTCCCTTTCTCCCCTTAATACTTTCACATTTCTGTTCTGCTCCTTTTCACCAGGTCCCCCCTGGATCTTCTGACCCTACCCAACCACCCCTTCCATGCCAGATCTCACACCTGGGTTCTCTTTCCCTATTTCCTTTCATGTTCCTGTAGTCTTCCTATCAGTGTTTTCTTGTCTCACTCACTCAAGCACTCTCCCTGATTCACGCATTCATTCATTCAGGTATTTCTGGAGGGTGTGGTACTAGGTGAGTGCTGGGGTCCTCTGGGGCACATTCTGTTGAGTGATGATGACCAAGGGGGAGAGGGGAGCACGCAGATCACGGAGGGCTTTGTAGGCCACGGTGAGGCCTGAAACTCGGTGGCAAGTCCTGAGCTGCTTTTAAGCAGGACAGTACAAGATCTGCCTTTTATCTTTAAAAGATTGCTCTAGGTGCTGACTGGAGACAGGATTGTTGGGAGAGTAGCCATGTTAGGTGTAGAAGCAAAGGACTAGTTGGGACGCTGTCAGAGCTACACAAGTGAGAGCTCATGGTGCCTCCGTCTAGGCTGGGTACAGAGGTTGAAAAATGGACAGATGTGGGCCAGGTTTTGAAAGTAGAACTGACAGGGTGTGCTGCTGGGCTGGATGTGGAAGGTGAGGAAAAGAGATGCGGGGTAAGTGCTGGTGTTTTGACGTCAGCACCTAGACAGCAATGCGGCTTACTGCAGTGGGGTCCGGACAGTTTGGTGGGGGGAGGGGAGTTCTGCTTTGACCCTCCTTTGCTATATAGCCAGTTGGATGCCTTGAAACCTATCAATTTGTAAGATTTCCAGTGTAAACAGTTTTAAAAGACATTTCAGTGGAGTATATAAACAAGAGAAAATCCAGGACTGAGCCGCCACTGTCTGTGGGAGACTGAGGTGTGGCCAGTGTCTTCCCTCTCTCCCCAGGTGACTGACTTTACCTCTCCTGGCCTCCTCAACCTGGTTGTTTTCTCTCAGCTTGCTATCTTTTTTATCTGCAGTGCCCTCCCTAGTGGTATTTTACAGTTATTATGAATTTTAATATAAGTATAAAAGACCTTCCTAGAAAGTATACATTGTTACCATTCACGGTATAGATAATCTGCCATCATGTTACTGAGATTTGGCTTCAGTGAGGTTAATAACCTGAGGTTTTATATCTCAAAAGTTAATATTCTATTCTTTAGATTTAGTAATTTGAGAAGAAAATATGGCACACATTAGTGGTAGGCTTTGAAAGGACAAACTAAATATTACATGGTTGCAGACTGATAGGAAGAATTTTTAGGAACATAATTGCAGTAAGTACGCTGTAGTAGATTATGTGGATGCTATGTTCTTTTACCTGTGACCTCCATACTCTTTCCAGGCTCCTTGAGGACTTTGGCTTTCTCTTTATGGTCTTTCGTACTCTAAATCTGGCTCCCATTCTGGTTCACTTTATCATCCAGTTGCTGACATACCTGGGGCAAGAATACTTGATCTCCCTTCACCTCCTTCTACTTTAGCAACGTGTTTGCATGGTCACATTCACAATTATCCCCATTATCCATTATCATGAATGGCAAGTCTTCTGAATTCTTAAAATTCCCCTTACTGACACAGCTTCGGTCCAACCTGGCCACCTTTTCACTTCCATTAACACTGATTCTCAGTCTCCTCAGGGCCTCCAGGTCCTTGAGACATTCTGTCACTGGTTTCTCAGACTCCTCCCTGTTTCATTCCACCCTCTTCCCTGCTCCCCCACTAGCTTCCTCTTCCCAATATTAGGAGCTCTTCTGAAGCCTTCCTGCCCTTCGAAAACCCCCAGCCCTGCCTCCTTACTCTTCACTGAGAAAGCAGTTTTATAGGGTGTGAATTGCTTCATCTCCTGTCTATTATGCTTCTCTGTAGGCCCCGTTTCTGCTCCAGTCTCAGGAAGAAGGGTCATTTTGCTTTGTCCACCATCCCTCCCCCTCCCTTATTAACTGATGTCCACACTTGTTCCAGATTGTCTCCTTAGGTTCCTCTTAGTTGTGATAGTTGCCTCGTTTTGATGGCCTTGACTGTTTTGAGGAATACTAGTCAAGTGTTTTGTAGGATGCCCCTCAGCTGAGATGTATCTGATGTTTTCTCACGATTAGCCGGGAGTTACAGGATTTGGGGAGGAAACCCGCAGAGAGAAAGTGCCCTTTGCATCACATCATCTCAAAGGTACAGGCTATAACTTGACCCCTCACTGTTGATGTTGACCTTGATCACCTGGCTGAGGTCATGTTTGCCAAGTTTCTCAACTGTCAATTGGTCCCCACCCTTCTATCCTGTCTTCTTCGATAGGAAATCAAAGCTCACACTCAATTGCAAAATTATCCAGCTTTGGCCACTGAAACTCTTTCACTTGGCTCCTGTGCTGCATTGACCTACCCCTGTCATTGTGCTTTTCTTTTGGGTTGGGTGGAAGGTGAGCACTTTTTTACTTTCCCGTATTATAAGATGCTCCAGGCTCATCTTACATATTTCCTGGCCCTGCCCTACAATAGGTCATTTCTAATTAAATCATTTTAAATTAGAGAATGGTATTAGAAACCAAAATCTGGGCACCAGGTATGCTGATCATTACTGGTTGTGTTTCTTCTAGACCCTCTCAGCTAACAGAGCAAGGAAATATGTGTGTGTGTGTGTGTGTGTATATATACTGACTCATGTATATATGCATGTCTATAAGTAATTCTATATGCATCTATATCTACATTAAACTAAACATGTGTTCAAACTGATGTCTCTAACTCTCATCCATTACCATCTGGATCATTCTCTTCTCCTTTTCCTTATCTGTAACCTTCTATACCATCAAGCGAGAAACCTGGTTCCTGCCATCTGCCATCCATTTACTTAATGGTTCAGTTCCAGCATACTTGTATAGTGGTTTCAGAATTCTTAATCATATCCCCATGGGGAAAAAACTTTATCAACTAGAGTACGGTGTTCCTGTATAGGTCCTTTTGACTTTAGTCTTGTAGACTCCATTCATTTCCAAAGTTATTTAGGTCAGCACCTTTTTCTCCCCTTTCAGTGAGGTTATTTCATACATTTGTAATAAAAAGTTAGATTCTTTTGTCACATGCTCCCTCTCATCCTGGGACCCCCCCCCTCCTAAATTATTATTTTTTTAAATTTGCATGCATTAAAGTTCATTCTTTGTGCTGTAAAGTTCTGTGGGTATTGACAAATGCGTAGTGTCTTGTATCTACCATCACGATATCATTTATAGAAGAGTTTCACTGCCCTAAAAAAATCTCCTGAGATTTACCTATTTGACCCTCGCCACTCCCCAGCCTTACTTTACCCCTCCCCTCACTTCTCTGTAACCCCTGTTGTTTACCAACTCTATAGCTTTGCTCTTTCCTGAATGTCATATAATTGGAGTCATAAAATATCTGTGTAGCCTTTTTAGACTTCTTTCACTTACCAGTGTGTACTTAAGAGCCATCCATGTTGTTGCATGAATTAATCGCTTGCTCGTTTTTATTGCGGAACAGTATTCCGTTGTATGGAAGTACCACTGTTTGTTTATCCACTCACCTATTGAAGGACATCTTGGTTGCTTCCAGCTTTGGGCAATTATGAATAACGCTCATATAAGCATTGTCCTGCAGGTTTTTGTATGCTTTTAACGTTTCAGATCAGTTGAGTAAATACCTAGAAGGAAGATTGCTAGGGTGTATGGTAAGACTGTGTTTCGCTTTTAAGAAACTGCCAGACTGTCTTCCAAAGTGGCTGCACCCTTTTGCTTTCCCATCAGCGATAAAGGAGAGTCCCTGTTGCTCAGCATCCTTGCTAACAGTTAGAATTGTCTCGTTTTCTCATTCATTTTAGCCTTTCTAATGGGTGTGCGGTAATATTTCATTGTGGCTTTAATTTATATTTTCCTAATGACAGATTATGTTGAGCATCTTTTCATATTCTTCTTTGCCATTTGTAAATTTTCTTTTGGTGTGGTTATCTGTTTAGATCTTTTGCCCAGTTTTTAATTGCCTTGTTTTCTTACTGAGTTTTTAAAGTTTTCAAAGTTCTTTATCAGATAGATGGTTTGCAAATATTATTTCTCCAATCTGTGGCTTGTCTTTTAATTCTCAGACAATTCTTGCTCATCTTTTTCCATTCTTTGTAGCTTCATTCATTCCCTGAGCCTGCAAACTTGAACCTTCAGTCTCTAAACACAGAAACCTGCAGTGAGTCTCTATTGCTTTTGTAGTTGTAAAAAAAAAATCAAATTTGTGCAAAATTAGAAAAAGGAAACAGGAGCCCTCTTAGCTGAAGTTACCTTAGTCTAATGACTTAATTGGCTTAACTAGGCATGCATTCTTCTTCATTCCTTCCCATTCAGTCACTTTTGTGACTTTTTCAAAGCGTGACACAGTGTGAATGGCATGGAGTCACCGAAACCTGGGGCTGAGGCTCCATCACCTCACCGACTTTAACAGTGGATGGGCCCTTAAACCTCATGCATCTGGAAATGGGGAGACTAAGTCCTGCTTTAGGATTGGCCCAAGCATGAACTGAGGTAATAGACAAGACAGGAAATTAAAAAAAAAAAAGGAGCGAGAGAGAGAGATTTTCTTCCACCTTTCCCTCTAGCTACAGATAGGTGTCCTTGGCTTCACTGTAGTTTACAAATTTGCTTCTTTAATTTCTCACCCCCTAGTCTCACACAACTTAGCACATTACTGAAATTGCCAGGAGAAAGGCCACAGGATCCTGACTGTCACACTTGGCCTCATCTCCCTCGGCCTCTCTGTTGGCGGCTCCAGCCTTCCCAACCCGCCTTCCCTTCAGACTTATCCCAATTCTCTGGCTTTTCCGTCCCAGCTTCCTTTCTGCTTCCTTTTACCTCTTTCTCCCCAGTAGTCAGTCTCATGCTAGTTTTCCCCTGTGGCCTCTCACTGATCTCTCCACCCTCTTCCTTCACTTTGAGCCTCTCGTGGTATCTCTAGAGGGGGGCTGGAGAGGTCACAGAACTAATCGTCTCCTGGCCAGCTCTGTTCTTCCTGCAGACACCTCAAGGCTAGTGAGCCCTCAACTGAGCATGTGCTTTCACCCTGAGTCTGTAGCCCCCACGTTCCATAGTTGTATCATCCCAGAGTAGAAACGGTTCCCATCCCCTTGTCACTTGCCTCACACTGGCCTCCCCTCTGTTCCATCCCATGGAATCCTCTCTTCCATTGCTTTTCCTTCCTGTGCACGGCTCTCAAATCAGGTCCCCTAAGTCTGGATGGCTCCCATGCCAGCAGTGTGAAGCCGATAACCCCATCCCTTGCTTGGCCTTCAGAGTACTTTATAAACGCAGCCCCGGCTTACCCTTCTGCCTACCCCCCATACTCTGTGTGCTCATTTGTACTCTTCTCTCCTCCTGTCCGGTAAGGCCACCTCAGATGCTCTCTTCTTTATTGACATTTTGTCTGGTTCTTCTAGACAGAATTAGCAGTGCCACCTCTCTCCCTCCATCACGCTTTACTCCTGATTTGGGGATAAAACTTACCATATTATTTACAAGGCTGATTCCCTCCTCTGTTGGCTTGTGAGCACCTCTGTGCTGAAGCTGGTTCTTCTTTGGTTTTTCATTCTTGGGGCCTTACCTGGAGTGTAGGGCTTGGAAGTGTCTTCTCCCTGCCTCCCCCCACCGCCCCCTTCTCCTTGTGTGTTGAATGAAATAGATCTCATGACAGGATTTCAGTTTACTTCATATACTTATTTGCCTGAAGCAGAGATTTGCTTACTTCAGTTTTTTTATAGGTCATCAGTGGGTGTATGAATTGTAAAGCAATGACGAGTTTAAACAGAGTGTAATATAAACATGCATACCAGATGCAAGGGTAAGCATTCTTATCATTGCCACAGTGAAATTAATTATATCTTGATTCTTTTTTGTCATAGCTGAGTACCAAAGAATACTTTTGTCTTTTGTCTACTTATTTGTTTTTCAATTTGTTCATGAGAAATACTATTTTCTATTTACAGCCAAGGAAAAAAGTTAGGGGGAAGCGATTAAGAAACTTGATTGAAATTCCAGATAAAAGTAACCCGAAGTCAGGACCTCTTAAGTGGGATCTTGACTCATAAATGCAGTTTCTTTAAGAAGAAAGCTGTCTCAGCACCTAGCCAGGACTTCACTTCTCTTACATCTTTTTTCATACCTGCCACATGTATTTTGTTGTTGATTATTTTTCAACATTGTGTTGATTATTTTTCCTATTTTTTTTGAGGTATAATTTATATACAATTAAATGCATGCATTTTAAGTGTGTAGTCATTGTTTCGTTTGTTTTAACAAATGCATACATCTGTGCACCCACTTCCTATTAAGATACAGGATATTTCCATCATTTCTGAAAGGCACCTTGCTTGGGCTGCTTCCCAGTCATTGCTGTCCTTGCATTCAAACCTCTGTTCTGATTTATTTCAATGTAACTTAATTTTGCCTTTTTTCAAGTATCATAAATGGAATCATACTATACATACTCTTGTGCTTGGCTTCTTTCGCTTAGCATCGTGTTTAAGAGATTTATCCACGTTGTTGCATATAACAATAGTTTGTTCTTTTTTTTTCTAAGAGGTATGCCATTGTATAAATATACTACAATTTGTTTATTCATCTCCTGCTGATGGATATTTGGTTTGCTTCTGTTTAGACAGTTATGAATAAAATTGCTATGAACATTTTTGAACAAATTTTTGTTTTGATCATATTCATTGTTCTTGGGTAAATACCTAGAAGTGGAATTGTTGAGTCATAGAGTCAGTGTTTGTTTAACTTTAAGAAAGTGCCACACTGCTCTCTAAAGTGGTTGTTGCATTAGTTGCTTTTAAAAAAATTTATAAAAGTAATTGGGGATTTAGCCTTATTGTAGAAATTCTGTTGTAGATCCAGTGCCTATAATTGAAAGTCCTGTGCTTTGCAAAATCAATTTTAGATTTTAGAGCATTGCTAATAAAAACTCATCAGAAAACAGCTCAAAATATTATCAAATAAAGTTGTTGACTACTATATAGATATTTGAATTAAGTTACTATATATAAATACTTTATTTTTAAAAATTACCTCAAGTTTAAAAACAGCATATACATCACAAACAGTGAATCCTATTGTAAATAATGGACTATAGTTAATAGTACAACTGTAGTTAATAGTGCAATTGTAAAAATGTTCTTTCATGAATTGTACCAACTCTACCACACTAATGCAAGATGTTAATAATAGGGTGGTGTATGGAAACTCTTTTCTCTATTTTATGCACAACTTTTTTATAAACCTACAACATCTCTAATTAAAAAAACAAAACAATAGTGTGGAATTCCTGGTTGTGTCCGTTATTAAAGAGTTTGGAAGGGACTGAGTGCTGGAAAAGTATTGGGGAGCCCTTGGTGTGCATTGTCCAGGGATGTGCCGTGGAGAGTGGACCCTGAGAACGAGACACTCTTGCAGGGACAGGGCAGGTGGAGGAGAGTGGAGTAGGGCCCCAGTGGGACAGATGATGTTTGAGCTGTGGGTGGGTTCTCAGGAGGACCACCAGAAAATGTTCAAGGTCAGGAACTAGGGAAACTCGTCCCTGCCCACCGCTTGATCCCTATCCATAAACCCTTTCCCTTTTACCCTCTTTGGCTCCAGTCTCCTGGTGTACTAGTCAGGGTTCTTGGTTTCAAGCAGCAGAAACCAACTGTGGGTTTAGGTAGGCAGGAAGACAACATTTTGGAAGGAGAGCAGAGAACTGACAGGCTGTGAGGGGACATGCAGTCAGGCTGCCAGGATGGAAATCAGCTCTAACACAAGATCTGAGGACCCTTCTGCTCCTTGGAACCACGCGTTCCTCCTGGGGTCCTGGTGGGTACTTCCTGCTGGCTGACCACCAGCTGTCTGTAGATTCACAGATGACCCCTGTGGCTTCTAGTAGAAGAACGGAGACCTTACCCACCACCAGGTTTATGGGGCAAACATAGTAAGTTGGTTCAGATGCTTAGCAGTTAGGGAAGATAACCGTCCCTTGGCTGGTTTCATTTGGGCCATACTTTCCTGCCTGGTCTTCATGCTTCCAGTTTTATGCCATTTGGTCTGCTTTCCAGGCCACATAGGTAGGAAGGCTCATACACTTGACTACCTCATTACTTTGCTTTAAACGCTTTGCTGGTGGGCCATCACTGGCATGATGCCATCTGGTCCTCTGGCCAGATCTACTCATGGCATAGCCCACTTTTTCAGGTTCACCTCTGGTTGACCATTACCCTCCTGCCCAATCCATGTCTGGTGCTACTGAAAGCCATCCTGGCCATAGACCTGGGCACTCTGCCTCTTGTGGACATTTGCACCTATTCTTACCTCTGACTTTCATTGTCACCCTTTCTGCTTAGAAATGCTTCTTCACTCATTAGGTCCCTTCTTGGGCATTACTTTATGAAAAATCATCCCTGACCTCTACCAGCTGGATGTTCACTTAACTGTGGGTTTGAATCAGCTCTGGTGTTGCCATCGAAGCTGTTTGGGAGGTGGGGAGGAATTTCTGGATAATTTCTGAATAAGTCTGATAAATAAACCCAGAAACTCTCACTCACTTCTTACCTGGAGACTGTTGTGTTGAAGGCTGGGTGGCACACACTTCCAGTGAGAGTGCAGACCAGGATGAAGTGTGCTGGAAAGGAGAGGGCAGAAGGGGCATACCCTGTCTCAAGGAGCAGAGAGGAGGGTCTTGGTACTTCTTGGGGTTCCACAAGGGAGCTATGGGGTAATTCTGACCCAGGAGGAGGGCTTGTGTTTTCTGCTAGTGTTGAAGGGGAGCTGCTCCATTGAGGAGGTTTAATGATAGGGAGTCCAGGAGGAAGTAGAATAGCTTCCTAAGAAGGCATGCACCCTGTATATACAGAGACCAGCCTGTTGGAGAAAATACCATTGCTGAGGAAACCAAACACAGGCAGAGCCAGGCTCAGAGGTGGCCAGCTCGCAGACTAGTTTCTTTCTTCCTCTTTTCCCAGCCTAGCCTCACTTAAGAATGGTCCACCCCCTCCCGACTCACCCCACCCCCATTCCAGAGGGCTGACAACCCTCTCCACACTCAAGATGTAGGAACCAAGCCTGGCTTGCCCTGGACAGGAGGAAAATGCAGTTAAATTTTGAAATAAGATCAGTGGATGAACTGGAGTAGTTTTGTACTGTTGGTGGGAATGTAAAATATATACCATTTTGGAAAACAGTTTGCAACTTTTTGAAAAGTTAAACATATACCTACGTTATGATCCAGCCATTCCATTCCTAGAGAAATGTCCAAGAGAAATGATAGCAAATATCCTTACAAAGACTCTGCATAAATGTTCTTAATAGCCTTATGGATAATTACCAAACACTGGAAACAACCCAAACTTCTGTCAGCAGGCGAGTTAAACAAATTGTGGTATATTGCCCCATAATCAGCAATAACTATGAATGCCCTAATTGAAACACATAACCACATTGTGGATGAACTTCAGAATAATTATGCTGTGTGAAAGAAGCCAGACAAAACAGAGGACATACTATTTGAGTCCATTTCTATCAACTTCTAGAAAATGGCAACTAATTTATAGTGGGAGAAAGCCAGTGGTCAGGAGTTGGGGGTTGGACAGGTAATGAAGGGATGACTTCCCAAGGAGCGCACAGGAAATTTGGGGGGTGATGATGTGTTCATCCTCTTGCTTGTAGCGCCTTCACAAGTGTACAGGGCTGTCAAAACGTTCCTATTTGTGTGCTTTTATAGGTGCAGTGTACTTATATGTCATTTACACCCCAATAAAGCTGTTTGAAACAGGAATGTATCCCATTGGGATGTCAGTTTGAAACACTTTCTTCTTCTTTCCATTGCTGCTTTCAAGGGTCAGTCCTGTAGGGTCCCTTAGAGATACCACAGGCCGAAGCCGTAGCTGAGGGGTACCTCCGTGCTGTGCGGGGCTCAAGCAGCCCTGCCCCCTCGCCCAGTCCATGGTATGGCTTTAAGAAGCTTGAGGAAGAAATGGGAAGAAGCCAGGAACCTAAGGAGATAGGGCTGGGGAAGTTTCACAGTATCATAAATACAGATAATATATTCAAGCTGAAGTAAAGGAAGTTCATTTAAAACATTTTCTATTAAAGTCATTTCAGATGTTTCCCCAAAAGGCTTTTTTAAAAACAAAACAAGAAACATTTCTTTCCCCCAAATTCTGGTAGAATAGCCTAAGCAAATGATTTCATTGAAAAGTTTTAAATATTTTTATCACAGTAGTGAATAAAGTAAATAAAAACAATGAATGATGAGTAAAATATCACTCAATAAATATCATTGTTAAAGTGTCAAGGACTTATAATTTACTGCTCAGGAGGTACCTATCTTGGGCTTCCTAAATTCTAGTCCAGAATTTTTTACACACACAGTGGCCAGCTCTGAGGGAACATGGGACAGTTCTTTTAAGAAGATGTGCGTGTTTTTTTATTTGGGAATCTCTTTGTTAGAGCCCTCCTGATTGTTTGCTGGGATTAATCCTCCAATTTCATTTTATTTTCTTTTTTATTTTCTCTTGTTTTATTTTCTCTTGTACTTGTTGTTTAACTAGAGTGTCATTGAAAGCTCTGGCTCCCTTGGGAGAGCTAGGAAATATGTGTATACACTGCCCTGTGAATACACGCTTTAAATATCCATCTGTATTTGAGCTAAATATGAGTTGATACTGTCTCCAACACCTAGATACTATTCTAGCCATCTCCCCTAGCTTGTCTGCAATCTCCCTTTTCCAATAGTGATAAACCTTACTCTTACCACCCATCATCCGTTTCCTTGAATATTCAGTTCCAGCATATAGGGATAATGGTTTCAGAGTTGTTAACCTGTCAAGTTCCTTTTGTCTTCAGTCTTACAGTGCCTACTCATTTCCAAAGTTTCTTAGGTCAGTACCTTTCCCCTCTACTTCCTTCAGAGAGGCGTGCATAATTTATAATATAGCTAGATTATTTTGCATAATCTGCATTCCATTCCATCCTGAGGTTCCCTGCTCTCCTAAATGATTTTTTAAATTTGCATACATTAAGGTTCACTCTTTGTGCTGTAAGGTTCTATGGGTTTTGAGAAATGTGTAATGTGGCCTGTCCACCACTATATTTTCCTACAGAGTAGTTCTCCCACCTGTGCTGGTTTGAAAGTGTTGTGTACCCCAGAAAAGGTCCTTTAATCCTGACTCAATATTGTAAGATCATGGAGTGAGTTTCCATGGAGCTATGACACACCCAGTTGTGGGTATAACCTTTTGATTAGATGGAGATGTGACTCCACCCGTTCAAGGTGGGTCTTGATTAGTTTGAATGGAATCCTTTAAAAGGGGAGGCATTTTGGAGAAAACACATTTGCTTCAGAGCTGACTGAGATCCAGACAATTTGGAGATGCTTGGAGTACTGACAGAGAGAGCAGACTCCCGGACACAGACGTTTGGAGATGCAGAGCCCAGGAGAGGTCGCCATGTGCCTTCCCATGAGACGCTAAGCAAGCCAGAACCCAGAGTTGTGTCCCAGAGGAGCTAAGTGAAGGCCCACAGGTGCTCAAAGAGGAAACCATTGGTATCAGGAGCTAGAAGCAGCAGAACCGGCAACAAGGACCAGCAGACATCAACCACATGCCTTCCCATGTGACAGACATCGATCTTCCCTGAGTCAAAGTGTTTTTTTCTGGGTGCCTTAGTTTGGACATTTGGCTTTAGAACAGTAAGCTTGTAACTTAATAAACTCCCTTTTTAAAAGCCAATAAATAAATAAATAAATAAATAAGTAAATAACTTAGTTTCCAGGAGTGTCCATCAATTTATTAAGGAAAACGTAAAGTAGAGCAATGATTTTATAGTTAATAATAGTGCCTTATTTCTGAATGATAGAACTTCATGTGTAAAATGTGATGTTGGTTAGGTGTGCTCCCCAGAATAATTATACCTTAAGAAATATTACATACTCTCTGTCATAAAATACATTTTTCTCATCAGGTTTTCTTATCTTTCAGATCCTCTCATACAGGACAGCATGCACCTTAAGATCCTGAAGAAAAGGCACAAAATGCTCAAGTAATGTTTAGAAATAACTTGTGAGGTGAGAGTGTGATTCTTTACTTGGGGGCATAAGTACTGTTTACTTTTCAGCAGCTAATATTGATTAGTATATCATGTGCGGGTGCTAACACACGGATGCAGTGCCAAGGTGAAGGCAGCAAGGAAGCCTGTGTACCATGTGCATGCGCTAAGATGTGGACACGGTACCGAGGTGAACCACAGCAAAGAAACTTGCTTTTTGTTTGTTATCTTTGAATTACATACCACCTGTCCTAAAAAGAAAGCATATCTTAGGGGGAGGAGTCTGTGAATTGATAAGTTATTAGCAAGTGTTACAAGACAAAGGGACATTGGAAAGGTAAATACTCAGGTGTAAATGTAATGGAAAGTTTTGGCTTGTGTGGTTGACCCTTAAATAATGGAAGTCTGTGGCATTGCTTTTAATATTCTGGAAAGCAGTGCTTTATTTAACATGATGATGATAAAGAGCTGAGGGCCAGGAATATAGCAAAAATCCCATTAAATCGGCCATTACAGTAGAAAAATGCTAATGGGGCATGTTTGACAGTCAGTCTACACGTAGTGCTCTCAGGTCCTCTCAGAAGTGATCTTCAGGAGTGTCCAATCAGTTATGATTTTGGTATTTTTGCAGCCTAGACTGTACCCGGTGAACATGTGCGTTCACTGTTGCCTCTCAAATTGCCGTGCTGTTTGCTCTCGTGGTCCCAGTGTTTTTAGATTAGGTCCCATGTAAAGGTTTTCTTTACTCATTTCTGCCCTTCCCTTCCTGTTGCACTCATGAAGTATAAATACAGTGACTCAGCGGAATGCTAGTGCATTTATTCCAGATAACTGCATTTGTCCAGCCTAACCTTGCTTTGTTCATTGATTGCATTCTTAAAAATAGTGACTTTTGGGTATCAGATTTTTTTCCTGTTGATTTCCTGTGGATTTTACACATTTGGCCCTGAAGTACATCAGCATGTGTGTCGGCATCCTAATGTACCCACCTGGGAATGGTCTGCTATGACCCACATTTGGTATCTTTGCACTTTCTCATCCCACACAACCGTATCTGCCACCCGTACCCCAGGTAAAGGCAAACACACAGGGCTGTATTCTGGTCTCTTTGGCAGTTCTCACCAGTATCTGAACCAGGCAGGTTAGGCTGAACTAGCTCAGCTCTTCAACAACGGATACCTTTAGAAGACTTGGTTGGCTTTGCTTTCTGGATGGGGCTCAGACTGCACCGTTCTCTTAAAAAGGGTTAGCCTGTCCCCGCACATGTGATGACACAGCCCGTGTGGCTTACTGCCTACTAAGCCAGCACCCATATCTCATAGAATGTGTTCTACCTGAGGAATAGCCGTAGAGCTAAGCAAGTCTGGTTGGAGAAGTTTCTCAGCCTTAAGGCCTTGATGTACTTGGGCAGAAAGCTATGTGAAGATTCATGGTTGTGGAAATCACAAGAAAACAACGATTGAGAGAGGGAAGAGAATCTTGTTACTGCATCCTTGTGTAAACAAACACGTACTTGCTGTGTGCCAGACAATGCACTATGTGGACAGGGAGCATGAGGGACAGGAGGCCCAGCCCCTCCTCATCGGGGTGCAGTGAGGCTCCCTTAGGGTGGGGAGTGGTTCATGCCCGGGAAATGGTACGCAGGAACATACCAGAGAATTCAAGGGAGTGGGAGTGGGAGTGGGGTGGGGTAGGGCCCTTTCGGGGCTCCCTGAGGAAACCAGGCTTACCCCAGGTGTAGGCAGAACCGTTTTCCCCCACCACCCCCAAATAGTCAGATCTGATGTTCAAATACACTTTTCAAAGTGCTTTTCAGAGGGAGGAGATATATCTTTTCAGCTGGCATCCCTGGAAAAGAGGGAGTCTGGGCCAAAAAAAAGTGAATGAGATTTACATAGAGGGAATAGGGTCAAAGCTGAGCAGACAAAGGCAATGAAGGCTCAGTAAAGCCAGCTGAAGCAATGGTTGAGGCTGATTATGAACAGAGATTGAGTCTGATCTAAATTATTTTCATCTTTAGTTTCTTCTATTTCACTTAAACTTTTTTTTTAAATATATTTTCATCTCATCTAATAGCAGAGTTATTTTACTAGCTGTGGAAAACAGTTTTTCTCCTCTGTAGTCATTATTTTTGGATTGAAAGGGAAGTTTGCAAAATACATGCACAGTGAACTCGTATCAGCAAGTTTATTCCTTCCTTGAAGCCCTTTCATAATTGTGAGTGTCCCATTCACATTTAAGAAAAAAAATAAATGGTGCCCACATTAGGAAGACTGGGCTGGTAATCGGTTATTGCAGACCTACACCTGGGAAGTGTTCTTTGGGCTTTTTGGGGCCATACTCTCTCGCGTTACATTTACTTAAAAGCAGAGCAGAGCATCTGCTCAGAGAAGGTCCTTGGATCACTTCATTAAAACATTTGTCACCATTTTTTTAAATCTCTTGTAAGAGAGTGAAGACAAAACTCAATTCTGTTTATTTCCTTTATTCTTTACTTATCACAAGTGTTAGCACTGATAAGAGAAGGTCATACATTTAAAGAAGTTGTCAAATGAAAAATGCTAATTCTTCTTGGTTTCTTTGGATCCCCTATGTTCTAGGATATCAGGTGCTGTGGGATACGTGGGCAGGGTTGCAGAAGAATGGCTTAAAAAATAAAGGAAACTTGAAGGAGTTAAAATAGAGGGGAAGGGTGTCACCTACCAAGACATACGGGATCCCAGTTAAAACGAGGGAGAAGTGAGAGTAAACCAGGAATCAAACTGAGAAAGGAAAAGCCAGGTGAGAACCAGGAGCCAGTTTATAATGAATAGAGAAATACTCAGTGATTCATCACTCTTTCACCTGCAGTGTGTTTCTGTCTGTGCTGAGTAAAGCACAGAGACTGGGCTGTGGGGGTCATGGGGGAATGGTGAGTAGCAGTGTGTGGTGAGGGTCATTTCTGTCACTAGGGAACTTGGGGGGCATGGTTTCACAGAAAGTTGTTTTTATTCCTTATCTGTGTTCCCGTGGCTGTGGCCAACATTAGGTGATGGTTCTGTACACATAGGCATGACCTGTGGGATTCATTTTGCTGTAGACAGTAAAGCACAATATATGGCAAAAGATTAAAAAATTCAGATCTTAACTAGCTAAATGTTTTTATTCTTTTCTGATATGTATATTTAAATTATCTTTATAAAATGACCCAGGGCAAATCGTAGCCTCCTGGGCTTGGTGGCCCGTGAGTGTGTGCTTTTCCCTGGAGCCTGACCAGCAGGTGTGGACTGCCTCTGCAGGGCGAGTCCGGGGAATCATGCAGTCATCAGGACACAGGCTCCGAGACGTTGAACACCACCCACTCCTGGCTGACGGCGACAACTATGACTCTTCCTCCTCCTCCTCCTCCGAGGCCGATGCGGCCGACAGGGTGTGGTTCATCCGCGACGGCTGTGGCATGATCTGTGCAGTCATGACGTGGCTGCTGGTCGTCTATGCAGACTTCGTGGTGACGTTTGTCATGTTGCTGCCTTCCAAAGACTTTTGGTACTCTATGATCAACGGAGTCGTTTTTAACTGCCTAGCAGTCCTCGCCCTGTCCTCTCACCTGAGAACGATGCTCACCGACCCTGTGAGTATGGCTGAATCTCGGGAGTTTCCTCTTTTCACCTGGTCTAAGGTGACACAGTAGACTCTTGCTCATATAAACTCAGGTTTTTATTCATTCTTGCAGACCTACAGACAGGTAGCATTTTTCTTGTTAACTGGAGAAGAAACGTTATTTAAATAGAAGTGATATCATGGCAAATTAATGGAAAACATTACCTTTCACTGGCCTCTTATTTATTCAGATGAAGAGATTGTACTAGATAATCTCTAAAATCCCTTCTAATTTAAATATCTTGTTTCTGTAAGCATGGACTGAAAGCTGGGAGATCGGGATTTTAGATTTTTCTACTTTTCTAATCTTTTAAGTTGTCTTTTGACCATAAGCAACTAACTTTACTTCTTTGAGCCAAGGTTAAATATTATCTCTAAGTTCTTTCTAGTTCTGTATTTCTCAGTTTTATGTCTTGGCTAAAGGCTGAAGTAAATGTCTCCTCCAAACTAGCTGTGAAAGGTAGAGGTCTCACCTGTCTGAAAAGCAGAAGGGAAGAGTTCACTAATTACTTGTTTCATCAGGAGTGAGCTGGTGCTTTGCAGGAAGAGATTGCAAAGTAGACTTCACTTACCATGCACACTCAGAACTAAGGTAGGCCCCTGGAAATGGGAAAGGTGTGTTGGGTTCATCTCTGTCAGAGTGGTTTTCTATTAGGCTAAGAAAAAGATAGTCCAGACCTAACACTATGCTTGGCTTCTGCCATCTGGAAGGCTATCAGACTTGGAGCCTCCTCATTGGGTTTAAAGTTGCTGCTCTGAGCTTTAAAGACACCCTTTAGGAAAGGACATCACAGTAAATGGCTCAAGCTCATCAAGGTCAGACCCGCTGTGTCCAGCAGTGAGGGGTCTCCAGCTCACCCCCAAACTCTGAAGGAGGCCCAGGTACCTGGGGGGAGGACACACTGCAGGACCAGCGTGAGAGGGTTCTGGCCAGCCACAGCCATTCTGCCCCTGCACATGGCCAGATGCAGTTCCATTTGAAAAGTTTCTTCTACCATGTCAACACTGTCTTTTAAACCATTTGTAAATTTAAAATCTACTCTGCTTATATCTATTAATAAGCATTCTCTAAAGAAGGTACCAAAATAATAATATTTTGTTGTACTTTTTTTGTTTGTTTGTTGTGGACATAAGATTGGGACTGTTACCCCTGGCTTGAGAAGAAACTGGTAGTGATCAGTCCCACAAAGTGTGGTTTACATACTGATTCATTTAACTTGGGCTGCATCTGAACTCATTATATGGGGTTTTGTCATACGTTGTTGACTCTGCCTTCTCATTTACCTAGCAGAGGTCTTGGAATGCTCTGCCCTGGAAATAGAGCAAAATTGTAGACCTGCCAGGAGGCAGCCAAGTCTGCCTCATCTGATGGTGGAATCTGGCTGTAATCAGAACCTCTTCCCTGCTGGGTTTGTACCTTCCAAGACTCACCTTTTTCAAGAACCATTTAAAGGGTTATCTTCTCATTTCCTTTTATGCAGCAAAAGCTTCCCTCTGGGATCTAAATCCTGTTCCTGATCACCTCGCAGTCAGGTAGTGACATTATGGAGAGCAACGGAGGGATGGGACCAGTAAATTATCTCTGGGGATGTTTATTGTAGAAATTCACTGCAGGAAAAGCCCTCTGACTGTTGACCATCTGCCTGGATGTTGCATTTGTAGTAAAGGGAGCACATCCATCCAGAAGCTTCCTGTTATGTGTGTGTGCATGGCAGGAACATGCAGGAAGGATGATTAACCAAGCTGGGACTTTTCTCATTAAAGTTTTATTGTTCTCACAAGTGCAGTTGTCTCTTACTCCTCTACACTTATCAGGCGACTCAGCAGTCCAATTCCTGGCCTCTCTCCGATCCCTTCTCTTCTGGGAAAAAGCCTCAAGACTCTCAGGAACTCCAAGAGCTGGGGGAGGCAGAGTGGTGGGTACTACAGGTGTGAGCAGGACAGCACCCTCTGTCCCCTCATGGCTATAGTTATTTACTTATTATGTCACTACACAGAATGTTGAGCAGAAGTATGGGTCAGGGAACCCAAGGTAGCAGGAGGAGTTTGATCTTGGATGTCAGGTTTTTGTTTTTTTTTAATTGAGATACAAACTGTAACATTTATCCCTCTAATATGTACATTTCAGTGGTTTCTAGTGTATTCTCAGAGTTGTGTGCTTATCACCACAATTTTAGAACTTTTCTTCACCCTGAAAAGTCATCCTGCACCCCTTAGCTGTCATCTTCCAAGTTTCCCAACGACGCCTCTAGCCCTGAGCAACCACTAATCTACTTTCTCTATATGTGGATTTGCCTAATTTGGACTTTTTATGTAAATAGAATCATAGAATGGCCTTTTATGGCTGGCTTCTTTCTCTTAGCATGTTGTTTTCAAGGTTTGCCTGTATTGTAGCCTGGATCAGTACTTCCTTTTCAGGTCTGAGTGATAGTACATTGGGTGGATGTGCCACATTTTCTTTATCTGTTCATCTGTTGATGGACAACTGCATTGTTTCTACCTTTTGTCTCTTATGAATAGTGCTGCTGTGAACATGCATGTGCAGGTTTTTTTGTGGACATGTTTTCAGTTTTGGGGGGCATATACCTAGAAGTGGAATTGCTGGGTCATATAGTAAACTCTATGTTTAGCCTTTCAAGGAAGTACCAAGCTGTTTGCCAAAGCAGCTGCACCATTTTACATTTGTACCAGCAGTGGGTGAGAGTTCCGATTCCTCCACATCCTCGCCAGCACTCTCATCATCTCTCTTTTTTATTACAGTCATCAGAGTGGGTGGGAGTGGTCGCTAATGGTGGCTTTGACTCACATTTTTCTGATGACTGATGATGGCAAGTATTTTTTTATGTGCTCATTGGCCACTTGCATATCTTCTTTGGAGTAATGTCTGTTGAGACCCTTTATCCATGTGGATGTCACTGCTTCAGCCAAGGCACATATACAACTCTGGTGGCCAGTCACAGAACCCACTGGGAGCCAGTGCAAATAAAACAGAGAACACAGGGACTCTTAAAGACCCCAAGGACTTCACTTTGTCTGAATCCCTGGCAAACTCTGGGATTGGGGACTGTGGACAGAGGGGAGAGACTGCCAAACCCTCTTAGGCATTCTCTGTCTTTTGGGGCATTTATTCTGCCTTTCTCAGCATCCTGGGTCTTGTTATGCCAGTGAAGGAGGGTTGCCCCATAGACCAGATTGAATTAGAATCTGTAAGTTCCCTATCCACATTCCTGAAGAAAAGAGTGCTTGGCCCAGCTTAGGTCAGATGTCCACTCTTTGTCCACTCAGCAGAGCGTTCTCTTTCTTCCCTCTACAGAGCCACATCTTTACTGTTCCAGGTTCCATTCTGGGCTGAACTAGAATCATATCCCACTTCTGGATGGAGTAATTAAGAGGTCATAGTAAATATCCCCGGAGGAACTTAATCTATAATTTTCCCTCTAGGGTTCTCCAGCTTTTTGCTTTTACTAAAGCTATAGGACCAATCAACTCTCATTGGAATTGGTTCTGGTTTTGTGTTGTTATGAGAAAGTCAGTGCTTTGAGTAAGGGACAGATAGTGTTTTAGTTTGCTAAAGCTGCCGGAATGTAATATACCAGTAACGGATCAGCTTTTATAAAGGAGATTTATCAAGTTACAAGTTTAGTTCTAAAGCTATAAAAATGTCCGAACTGAGGTATGCAGGGAAAGATATCTTGACACTGAAGAAAGGCTGAATGATGTCCAGGATTTCTCTGCCACTGGGAAGGTTTGTGGATGGCATCGGAGGTCCTTGGTTCAGATTCACTACTTTGTGCTTCTGACTCCAATGGCTTAGTCTCCAAGCCTCTGGGGGCCCTCACTTAGCATCTCTGTATTGGCTCTCTCCAGTTTCTGGCTTATTTAGCATTTCATGGGAAGGCGCATGGAACTGTCTGCTGGGCTCTGGTTTCTAGTGGCTTTCCAAGCATCTCCACATGTCTCTATTTTGGCTTTCACCCAAATGTTTCCCTATATTGGCTCCTTTAAGGTCTCCAGTAAGCTAATCAAAGCTCGCCTTGAATGGGCGGGTGGTGGTGGGGTGCCACACCTCCATGGAAGTAATCTAATCAAAAAGCCATCCCCACATTTGGGTGTGTCATATCTCCATGGAAACAACCTAATCAAAAGTTTCCACTCTGAGCAATAGATCTGCACCCATAGGATTGGATTGGGATTAATAGAGAATGGCTTTTCTGGGATACGTAACAGTTTCAAACCACAGACAGGAAGGTGGGGTCTGTGACATTTGACAGATTAGAGGCCCAGTAATAAAGCAGTGAGCCCCACTATTGAGAGATGAGACTTTTAGCAGTCTTACCATGTAGAAACACAACTAAGAACTTAAAATTGTGAAAAAGACATTCTGTGGTTGAGAAAAAACCACGCTACCCTGGGGCCCACAGACCTTCACCCAGACCTTGCCATCTTCTGTCACCAACCTTGTTTTGTAACATTTGATGAGTGCTTAGAAAAGGTACCCTTTGTGGAACTGGTGCTCTTGTTCCAAGAACTCTGCCAAAAAAATTTTTTATTTATCTTTACAATGACTCTCGAGGTCAGATGATTTGTATATCCAGAGAGGAGAATGAGAGAGGTTAGTAAGGTGCCCAAGGCCTTGTGGCTCATGAGAGGCAGAACTGGGATTTGAACCACATCTGTCTGCCTCCAGGCCACTGCTTTTTTGTTAACTTCTTATAGAAGGTTTCAGATGTGCGCAGTGGTAGAGAAAATAGTATATTGAACCCTGTTTATGGGCCTGTGGTCAGTCCTGTGTCATTGTTACCCTCACCCCCTTCCTCACCTTCCCCTGTCCGAGGTTATTTTGAAGTAGATCTCAGTCATTAGAGCAGTGCGTTTATAAATATGTCTGTGTGTATCTTTGAAAAGTAAGGACTCTTCTTTTTCTAAAAACCTAGTCACAATTCCAATAATCATGTAAAATAGTTTAATAATTTCTTAATATCATCTGTCCAGTTAAGAGCTCACATTTAAAAGCTGTCTTCATTCTCTTACATTTGTTTTTGTTTGAATCAGGACCCAGATTCAGCCTATACATTGTGATCGGTTTACATGTGTCTTATGTCTCTTTTAGTCTATGTGGTCCTCTTCTAGCTCTGTCACTTTTTCCCTTGAAACTTTTTAATTGAAGAAGCACAGCCCTTTGTCCTGTGGCTTTCCCCTCAGTTTGGACTTCACCGTTGATATCCCTATACCATGTCTGAGCATGTTCCTCATCCCTTACCCCCAGCCCTCTGGGTAGAGTGGGAGGCAGAGCCCCAGTCCTTAACTGCCCTTCGGGTGGCTCCTTGGGGAGTTGGGAGCCAAGATGAAAAGACATGGGGAAGAAGGAACATAAGGAAAATGTGGTCTTGTGAAGCATCAGCCTCTGGAAACATGACATGGCTGAAAACACTTTTCCTAAGCTCCCCTATCTGGTCTCCTTCATCGTGGCAGAGTAGATGTGGAATGAGTACAGGCTGGGGGAGAAGGGTTTGCTAGAAGAGGCGGATTCCCACTAAATGCATGCAGGGGTGCATACAGAGGTATGTCTGGCCATGTGGTGCAGTAACGGGGAGCTCAAGGGCATCGCCCTGGTCCTGTGATGCCCTGACTAGGAAGATGGGATGTGAAACATTTGAGAAGCATTTTACAGGAAATCATCCCCTTGAAAATGGTTTTAAAATAAGAACTTGGGCTTAAAGAATAGGCCCTGTTACTTGAGAGGCTTACTTTGATGGCATAAAGAGTAGGCACCCAGTGGTGCAGAGGATATGGGGTACTTGCCCTGCTGCTCTCTCATCAGAGTGTTCCTGCAAGACCCTCCTTTCGGACTGGCCCCACCAGTGGACACAGGACCACTGCTGGGGAAGGGGGGGTGGGTAGAGGGGCTCTCGCCCTGTTTGGTGAATCTGGTTCTGCAAAGACGCAGCCTCCAGAGACTCAGAATAAGACTCTTTAGGGAGTAGACAACAGGGGCCTTGGGAAGATTCCTGGAGCCCTGATGAGACTGCCTTTGAGAAGCTTGATCGCCTGCCCGAGTTCTGAGTCACAAGAAAGACAACTTGGAATCAGAAAATGCCTTGAAACAAAATGCAGATCTCAAATTGCCGGTACCACCTAATGATTATTGGCCACCCCTGTGAGGTACAACGCATTCCTTAGAGAGCTGATTATAAATGACTCCTAAAGGAATGCGTAGTATTGGAGTGTCCGGTGTTCCAAAAATGTAGTATAATTCCATTATTTATTTGTTTTTACCACGGGAAAGCACATCCTTTTCTCAAAATAATTATGGTATCTGAAGTTTTAAAATCTGGTCTATTGCTTTTGATTATGGAAAACTGTAGCATTGACCTACAGGGTATATACAGCACTAGAAGATCCTATATGGTCATAAGCATGAGGACCCCTGGGTAGGTGGAGGAAAGTTGATTAAAGACCCCAGATGGTGATTTATGAGTTAAAGAAGCAGTTTTATTTAATCTTCTGATTTAAAATATCAAAGACAGACAAGCCAAGATGGAGGCTTAGCGAGGTGTGGGATTTAGTTCATCCTCCAGAGCAGCTAATCAATAGCCAGGAACAGGACAGAACAGCTGCTGGGGCTACGTCAGTGACCAAACACACAGTGTTTACACCAGTCTGGACTAGCTGGACTGGCTGCAAGCCCACCCAGAAACCATGAATTCACCAAGCTGTGGCACCCCTCCTCCACAGGTTGCTTCCCAGAAGGGAAAGGAAAGGGACTTTACCAGCAGCAGGGGCTGAGTGCAGCCAAACTCCAGTTGTGGAATTAATTCACAAATTCTTACTACTAAAAATAGGCCCCAAGCTCAGCTGAACCTTGAGTAAAAGTGGAGGTCACTGTTTTTTGCCCGGGCTGACAGAAAAAGAAAAAAGAAAAAAAACAGGCTTTTTTTGGATCTGAAAAGATCTGGGCCCTGAAGGAAAGTAGAGGGCACATAGGACCTGGAGATACACAGAGCAGCTTACCAACTTAAGCTCTTGATTGGCAAACCTAAGGAATGGGGGTCCTGCTCTGAAAAGGATTTTTCTTTTTCGTTTTTTGTGGCTGTGTTTTACAGCTTGACTACTCTTTAGATACAGCTGCCAGGCTTTTCAGACTCCAACTGCCCCAGGCAGAATTAAGCTTGTTTGATTGTTTTTCTGGAGACTGTGCCTTCCTCAGAAGAGGGCTGGGGCCCAGCTCAGGTGGAATCCCTCCCTCAAGGAATTCAGACCCCAGGGTCTGGAAAAGTGAAGCAATTAAAGCGAGCCTTCATCCTCTCCTCTGTCTCAACCACACCCCCAGCAGGAAGAGTCTGCTGAAGTTAAAGGTACCATATCACCTTGTGCTGGTGGGACCCGCAGTCAGAAAAGTGCCACATACTGGGCAGGATAGGAAAAACTCAGAGTCCAGAGACTTCATAGGAAAATCTTTCAACCTGCTCGGTCTCACCCTCAGGGAAAACTGATGGAGTGTTCTTTCCTTCTGAGAGGAGGTCAGTTTGGTCTGCGAAAATCTGGCTGGGGTCTATAATACCTAAGTAGATCCCCCTAAGAGTGGGAAAAAGGCACCATGCAGGCAGAGCAAGGACCAAAAAAAACAAGAACTGAAAAATTCTGATCTGTTAAATAGATCAGAGGACTAGAATAAGCTGAACTGAATGTCAAAAAACAGATAGACAACAAAGTCATCCAGCAAGAAAATCCTAGGTAAAAACTGAAAAAAATCTCCAGAATAAACTAATTAAGGTAATTAAATGCCTAGACACCAGCAAAAAATAACAAATCATACTAGGAAAATTGAAGATATGGCCCAGTCAAAGGAACAAACCAACAATTCAAATGAGATACAGGAGTTGAAACAGTTAATTCAGAATGATCGTACAGACATGGAAAACCTCATCAAAAATCAAATCAATGAATTGAGGGAGGATATAAAGAAGGCAAGGAATGAAAAAAAAGAAGAAATTGAAAGTCTGAAGAAACAAATCACAGAACTGAAGGGAATGAAAGGCACAGTAGAAGAAATGAAAAAAACAATGGAAATCTACAATGTTAGATTTCAAGAGGCAGAAGACAGAATTAGTGAACTGGAGGATGGGACATCTGAAATCTGACAAGCAAAAGAAAATTTAGGGAAGGGAATGGGAAAATATGGACTCAGGAAATTGAATGACAACATGAAGCACACGAATATATGTGTTGTGGCTTTCCCAGAAGGAGAAGAGAAGGGAAAAAGAGGAGAAAAACTAATGGAGGAAATTATCACAGAAAATTTCCCAACTCTAATGAAAGACTTAGAATTACAGATCCAAGAAGTGCAGCGTACCCCAAACAGAACAGATCCAATAGACGTACTCCAAGACACTTATTAATCGCAATGTCAGATGTCAAAGAGAAAGAGAGAATTTGGAAAGCAGCAAGAGAAAAACAATCCATCACATACAAGGGAAGCCCAATACGACTATGCATAGATTTCTCAGCAGAAACCATGGAACCGAGAAGACAGTGGGATGATATATTTAAGATACTAAAAGAGAAAAACTGCCAACCAAGAATTCTATATCCAGCAAAATTGTCCTTCAAAAATAAGGGGGAAATTAAAATATTTTCAGACAAAAAAACCACTAAGAGAATTTGTGACCAAGAGACCTGCTCTGCAAGAAATACTAAAGGGAGCACTAGAGACAGATAAGAAAAGACAGGAGAGAGAGGTGTGGAGAAGAGTGTAGAAAGGAAAACTATCAGTAAAGGTAAAAAGAAGAAAAATTAGATATGACATATAAAATCCAAAAGGCAAAATGGTATTAGAAAGTACTACCCATATAGTAATAACACTAAATATTAATGGATTAAACTCCCCAATCAAAAGACATATACTGGCAGAATGGATTACAAAACAGAACCCATCTATATGCTGTCTATAGGAAATGCATCTTAGACCCAAGGATAAAACATAGGTTGAAAGTGAAAGGTTGGAAAAAGATATTTCATGCAAATAACAATCAGAAAAGAGCAGGAGTAGCTTTACTAATATCCAACAAATTAGACTTCAAATGTAAAACAGTTAAAAGAGACATAGAAGGACACTATGTATTAATAAAAGGAACAATTCAACAAGAAGACATAACAATCATAAATATTTATGCATTGAACCAAAATGCTCCAAAATATATGAGGTAAACACTGAAAAGAGAAGTAGACATATCTACCATAATAATTGGAGACTTCAATTCCCCACTCTCATCAATGGACAGAACATCTAGACAGAGGATTGATAAAGAAACAGAATTTGAATAATACAATAAATGAGCTAGACTTAACACATATGTAGAACATTATACCGCACAACAGCAGGATACACCGTTTTCTCAAGTACTCATGGAACATGCTCAAGTATAGACCATATACTGGGTCACAAAGCAAGTCTCAATAAATTTAAAAAGATTGAAATCATACAAAACACTTTCTCAGATCATAAAGGAATGAAGTTGGAAATCAATAATAGGCAGAGTGCCAGAAAATTCACAAATATGTGGAGGCTCAACAACACACTCTTAAACAACCAGTAGGTCAAGAAAGAAATTACAAGGGAAATCAGTAAATATCTCAAAGCAAATGAAAATGAAAACATAACATATCAAAACTTATGGGATACAACAAAGGCAGTGCTAAGAGGGAAACTTATTGCCCTAAATGCCTATCTCAAAAAAGAAGAAAGGGCAAAAATCGAAGAATTAACTGTCCACTTGGAAGAAGTAGAGAAAGAACAGCAAACTAACTCCAAGGCAAGCAAAAGGAAAGAAATAATGAAGATTAGCGCAGAAATAAATGAAATTGAGAACATGAAAACCATCAAGAAAATCAACAAAACCAGAAGTTTGTTCTATGAGAAAATCAATAAGAATGATGGACCCTTAGCAAGGTTAACAAAAAGAAGAGAGGATACAAATAAATAAAATCAGGTATGGAAGAGGAGACATAACCACTGACCCCACAGAAATAAAGGAAGTAATGTAGAGGATTCTTTTAACAACTTTATGCTAATAAACTCAACAGTGTAGATGAAATGGACAACTTCCTAGAAGAGCATGAACAGCCAGCATTGATTTGAGAAGAAATAGATGACCTCAGCAAACCAATCACAAGTAAAGAAATTGAATCAGTCATTAAGAAGCTTCCCAAAAAGTCCAGGACCAGATGGCTTCCCATGTGAATTCTACCAGACATTCCAGAAAGAATTAGTACTAATCCTGCTCAAACTCTTCCAAAAAATTGAAGAGGAGGGAAAGCTACCTAACTCATTCCATGAAGCCAACATCACCCTCATACTAAAGCCAGACAAAGATATTACAAGAAAACTAGAGACCAATCTCTCTAATGAATATAGATGCAGAAATACTCAACAAAATTCTTGCAAATCGAATCCAGCAGCACATTAAAAGAATTATACACCATGACCAAGTAGGAGTCATCCCAGGTATGCAAGGATGGTTCAACATAAGAAAATCAATATAATATACCATATCAACAAATCAAAGCAGAAAAACCACATGATCATCTCAATTGATGCAGAAAAGGCATTTGACAAAATTCAACATCCTTTCCTGTTGAAAACACTTCAAAGGTAGGAATAGAAGGGAACTTCCTCAACATAATAAAGGGAATAAATGAAAAACCCACAGTTAGCATCATCCTCAATGGGGAAAAACTGAAAACTTTCCCCCTAAGATCAGGAACAAGACAAGGATGTCCACTGTCACCACTGTTATTCAACATTGTGTTGGAAGTTCTAGTCAGAGCAATTAGACAAGAAAAAGTAATACAAGGCATCAGAATTGGAAAGGAAGAAGTAAAACTCTCACTGTTTGCAGATGATATGATACTGTGTGTCAAAAACCCTGAAAAATCCACAGCAAAACTACTAGAGCTAATAAATGAGTATAGCAAAGTGGCAGGTTACAAGATAAACACCCAAAAATCTATAGTGTTTCTGTACACTAGTATTGAACAATCTGAGGGGGAAATCAAGAAAAACATTCCGTTTACAATTGCAACCAAAAGAATAAAATATTTAGGAATAAATTTAACTACAGAGACAAAAGACCTGTACAAAGAAAACTACAATAAATTGTCAAAAGAAATTACAGAAGACCTAAATAGATGGAAGGGCATACCATGTTCATGGATTGGAAGACTAAATATAGTTAAGATGTCAATTCTACCTAAATTGATTTGCAGATTCAATGCAATACCAATTAAAATCACAAAAACTTACTTTTCAGAAATAGAAAAACCAGTAGCCAAATTTATCTGGAAGGGGAGGGTGCCC